>OX393549.1:102738674-102847237 GCA_947650365.1 Chamaelirium japonicum
AATTAAAACTTATATATTAGATCGATTATCACGATATTTGTTCCCGTTGTCATGGGAATCTTCTGGACGAGTGGGAGTTCGGCTCTCATACTTAGTTAGTGGTGCAGGCCGGGTTTGGTTGGTTCCACCGTATCCGATGGTTTAGCACCAATCTGCGTCTCTACTACGCACTAGTTGGGTGTTGGTGTTTTGCTATTCACACATTTCATTTTTCTTTTGGAACCAAACACTCGGTAGATTTTAGGGTTGGTCATAACGACCTCTCTGTGACT
The DNA here is from genome assembly GCA_947650365.1 of Chamaelirium japonicum. Lineage (NCBI taxonomy): Eukaryota > Viridiplantae > Streptophyta > Magnoliopsida > Liliales > Melanthiaceae > Chamaelirium > Chamaelirium japonicum. The sequence goes on from OX393549.1 coordinate 102,738,947, forward strand.
GTACCTTCTAGCACCCATCTTTTTGACTAGCTGACCCACGCAGCTTAGGAGTTGTACCACCTCCGCTATCACAAGGGGAGCGGTACATCCAGCCTGAGAAGCACGGACACGGACACGACACGACACGGACACGCCGACACGATATTTTTCCAAAAACCAGGACACGGACACGTTAGGGGACATGCTGAATTATATATATATATATATATATATATATATATTTATATATATATATATATATATATAACAAGTCTTATATTATGATTTATAATCAAACATAATGCTAATAGTTAACCAAAAAAATCTCCGACAAACATCATAAATGATTTAAGTGTATAGTTTTTAAACTTTCAAAACACAAAAAAACAAATAGAATACGCATAAAATCATCATCCATCAAGGCTAACGTCAAGTGTTACCACATCATTACCATTGACGTGAAGATCACGGCCTCCATATCCGGCTCATTGATGAAAAGATTCGCAATCTCAAGAACCCCAACATCTTCAAATGAGAAAAAAGCCTCTCCGGTATATCCGACACGCTCCAATACGCATCCGACACACTCCGACTTGTGTCGGACAACCTTTCTTCATAGAAATGTTTTTTGGTGTGTCCGACACATGTCAGAGAGTGTCGGATGAGTGTCGCTGTCCGACACGTGTCGGACACGGACACGTTGAGGTCCCGAGCGTGTCGGTGCTTCATAGCATCCAGCTGAGCTGGATTCATACTTATTTTGGACCTGCACCTGCAGAGCCGATACATCCTTTGACAGTAAGTTTTAATTTATTAAATATATTCAATACATGTTAATATTATTATATAAATAATATATTTATAATTTATATTTGTTATTTAAGGCATTGAGCTACACTTGCATACTTGTTGGTATTGTGGCTTATGCCTGTTTTCAGATGCAACTGATGATTTTGTACATGCCAGTTATCTATTTTTTTCAGCACTTGACCATCACTTTCTAATATGCCTGGGGTGTAGCCGTTCTGACATTTTTATAATTTAGCCTGAGCCGGTTTGCGTTGGGTGTTGCACACCAGCTGCAGCTAGTTGGTTGCACCCCCTTAATGCAGATAAAAAAATTGTAATATGTTATACTTATTTTGTTTTATTTGAATTATTTAATATCTTATATATTTAATATATTGTTTTAGGTTTGGTCTTATAAATATCTATCTGTAGGTAGGCAGTTACGTTTTGACTTTTCCGAGGGCATCCGACCATTTTCTTGCGCTTTGAGGTGGGTCTTTCCGTACCGGCGGTACGAGTCAGACCCCCACTACATCATCCCGTTGTACCGGATGTTGGATTTGCTGACTGAGAGTGAGGTAAGTTAAAAATTAGATATTTTAGTCCGTTATTCATTAATTAATAGCTGATTGTCTTATTAAACAACATAATATATATTTTAGGTCACATGGTTATCCCACTTTCCGCTTGAGTTAAATTTTTTTAATTTTTTAGGGGATGCATAGGAGGCGAGTTGGGCGTGCTATTGGTCCTGTGTGATCCATATGACGCTTGCGCTATATTATTCACTAAATCAATGCTTACGTTAGTACGTCAGATATCAGCCCATCCCCGCTACATCACTTTCGTGGGCTTCTAGGGACAGGCCTGGGTGTGGGGCCCGTTGCTCTCCAGGAGTGGGGGCAGTGGTTGGTTGCATATAGAGTTGAGTTAGATCCAGGCGTGGGAGCAGCGGTCGATTGGCTCCAAGTAGTATGTCCGTGGATTGTAGATCCGCGGAATACCAAATCATTGACGATACTCCCGTGTCAGACAACCGTCTAAAACATATACTAAATACACATATAATAAAAATTTAACTCTGTACCCAATAAATATAGCCACATATAAAATAAATAATTAACGTATTAAAATAGCATCTTATTGTGAGAGTCGAAGTCCACGTAGAGAAACATGGCTAACTCAACTCTGTACGCAACTAACTGCTGCTCCTGGAAGACGAGTCCTACACTCAGACCTCTATTTACTAAAAGTCCACGAAAGAGGTGCATTGGAGATGGGCTGGCATTTGACGTACTGACGTAAATACCGATCTAGTGGATAATATTGAACGAGCGCCATATGGATCACACAGGACTAGTGACACTCAACTCGCCTCCCAAACCTTCCGTAAAAAGGTGGAAAATTCAACTCAAACGGAATGTGGGGTAACCAGGTGACCTAAAAAAATATATTTACGTTGTTTTATAAGACAATCAAATAGTTGATTAACATACTAAAATATTTAATGTTTAATCTACCTCACTCTCAGTCAGCAAATACAGTATCATCCAGTACAACAGGATGCTGTGGTAAGGGTCTGACTTGTATTGCCGGTATGGAAGGACCCACCTCAAAGCTCGAGGAAAGAGTCAGATTCCCTCGAGAGAGTCAAAACGTACCGGCCTATCTACAGGTTGGTACTCATAAGTCCAAACCTGAAACAATATAATGAATATATAAAATACTAAACAATTCAAATAAAACAAAATAAATATAACATATTATAATTTTTTTTACCTACAGTAAGGAGGTGTAACCCACTAGTTGATGTGCAACACCCATTGCAAACTGGCTCAGGCTAAAGTTTAAAAATGGCAGAACGGTTGCACCTTAGGCATATTAGCAAATGATGGTCAAGTCCTGAAAAAAAAAACAGATAACTGGTATGCACAAGATTGTCAGTTGCATCTGAAAACATCCATAAGCCACACAGTGCCAACAAGTATGCACGTGTGTTGCTCAATGCCTTAAATAACAAAGTACGTTATTAGCATGTCATTTATATAAGAATATTAATATATATGGAATACAATTAATAAATAAAAACTTTCCATCTCAGGGTTTACCGGTTCTAGAGGTGCCGATCCAAAGTGAGTACAAAACCAACTCAGTTAGATGTACCGCTTCCTCTGTAATGGCAGAGGCGGTACAGCTCTAAAACTGTCGTGGATCAGCCGACAGTAGTCAAAAGGCAGGTTGCCAGGAGGTACAGTCACGGGGAGGTCGATGATGGCCAACCTTAGGTCTTAGAATCTGCGGAGTGTCCTGCAAAGTGGTCGCCATCTCTTCGAAAGAAAAATGTGTGAGTAGCTGGTCACCAACGCTCAGTTAGTGCGTAGCAGAGACGCAAGTCGGTGCTAAGCCATCGGATACGACTGAACCAACCAAACCATGCCTGCTTCACTAACCGAATACGGGAGCCGAACTCTCTCGTTAAAAAGATTTCCGTGATAACGAAATATAATATTAGAAACATATATTAGCATGCTCGAATACCGCGGTAGCACGATGTCCAGCTCGGGACAAAAGCACCTAGTCCGTGGTCGGGCCTTCCGAAAATTGTCCATTATTCCGTTCCATTACACCGAGAGCACTCGAGATTTCCACCGAGAATAACCCAACCCTAGCACAAAACGGTAAAGAGAGAGAAAAAGGGCATAGGAGGAGAGGAGAGAAGATATTATGCCAAATGAACCAAAATGACATATTTCCGATATATATAAAGGGAAAGCGATTTACGCCATTTGTGATGACGTAAACCTTTTACACCAAATCAAGTGGCATAAATCATTACGCCATGACAGATGGCGTAATTCAAAATTTTTATGTCATAAATGATGACATAATTCAAAAACACTGAGGGTATTTAAAATTACCGTGCCATCTTTATGCCATCTGTAATGGCTTAAACGATTTACAACATTTAAGATGGCGTGCTGTTTCATTTTCACAATTTATAAACTTTTGTTTCGTTTATTATAATATTAATATTTTTTGTCCTGTTTTTTACAAAATTCTGGAATTTTTATCGTATTTAAAACAATAAGCAGAATAGTCCAAGTTCTGTAGCAAAGAGTAACATTTGTTAAAGAGTAACAACCTACATTATGTTCGTTTTTGTAAATTAGTTTTACCTCTCTTTCGGTGGTTAGTTGGCAAGGAAAACCATTAGTGTCTTCAAGCACTCGATTTGAGCCATCCTTCATATATTTGTATATGTTAGCATTAACATTTCCACATATTTTATATTTTTGTTATTATTTGTCTACGGCCGATCCAAAAGGATATGCATGGTGTAAAGCCAATAGTATGCAAGCTACCTATTTCACCCGGCCTACATTTACTTATTTGTGGCAGTATCAAGGTATTGACATGCTTTTTCTTTATCATGTATCAATTCAGAAAACTGCCATACACATGTATATGTATGTATATTTATCATACATGCATAAAATGTGCTATTCAAATCAGCACATTCTAAAACCTCTAGGCGCATCAAATGTGCTGATGATCAACATACCATAGGCAACATATCTACAAAAAATCAGCCCATTCTGAAACCCGAATCAAACGATTAGATTGCTGGGTCAAAATTTGATGGGTCATCCGATCCTGACCCTATATATATATATATATATATATATATATATATATATATATATATATATATATATATATATATATATAGGGGCATATGCTATGCTACGGCACCGCACCGCAGTCGTCTGATGCACTCACTGCGTGCATCGCATGCACGCAGTGATGCATCAGACGGCATGCGGTAGGTGCCGCACTTACCGCATGCCGCATTATAGCATTTCTATCTCTCTCTCTCTCTCTCTCTCTATATATATATATATATATATATATATATATATATATATATATATATATATATACAGAGAGGAATGTTACAGTGAGTTGTGAGTTGCCGGTTTAGAAAGTGAGCTGCGGGTATTTTGACCCCCATAGGAGTTTTGGAATTTGATGAAATTTGGTGAGGGTGTTGTCTAAGGTAAGATGATCATCCTCACCAATTTTCATCAAATTCCAAAACTTCTGGTAGGGTCATATGGTCGAAGCAAAATCTGCCGTCCACAGTCATCGTTAAAATCTGCATATTTTGCTTCGACCATTTGACCCCCCTAGAAGTTTTGAAATTTGATAAAAATTGGTGAGGATGATCTTACCTAGACAACACCCTCACCAAATTTCATCAAATTCCAAAACTTCGAGGGGGTCCAAAATACCCGCAGCTCATTTTCTCATACTGCAGCTCACAACTCAACGTAACAGCCCCCCCGCCCCCCCTCTCTCTCTTTCTCTCTCTCTCTCTCTCTATATGTATATATATATATATATATATATATATATATATATATATATATATATATATATATATATATATATATATATAGGAGTGTTTGGTTGCGCTGTGCGCTGCGAATAAAATATGCGCTGCCGGATGCTGTCCGTCCAATCGGAATTGAATCAAACGGTATAAACTCATTCCGCACATAGTCCGCACCGTTTCAAAACAAAACCGACGAATGAGATTCGTGTATGCTCGATCGGATGGATCAAGCGGTTTAAAATTTTTTCACTGTTACTGTAACGGCTACAGTAACAACGAATTTGTTTTGGGCCGTTCGATTCCCATCGATCCAACCATAGTTACCAACTCGGGTGTTTTTTTAAAAAAAACGTGTATCGATCCGAAGTCATAGTATACAGGAAAAATACTCGTTTTTTGGAAAAAAACGTTCGCACGTGTTTTATACGTGTTTAAAACGGAATTTTTTTTTGAATTTTTGATTACTTAATGTTGAAAAATAACATATATACATACTTGGTATAATTTTTAATTTTTTTTTGTTTTTTTCAATGTTTTCACGTTTTTTTTTTTTTTCCATTTTTTCTGTTTTTATCGTATCTTTCCGATTTTTTCCCTTGTCGTTTTTCTTCTGTTTTCCGACTTGGTAACTATGGATCCAATGGATGGAAATCGAAAGACCCAAACCAAATTTTCATCCGTTGGATCGATGGGAATCGAACGGTCCAAAATAAATTCGTTGTTACTGTAGCGGCTACAGTGACATCGAAATTGTTTTGGGCCGTTCGATTCCCATCAATCCAATGGATTGAAATTGAAAGACCTAAACCAAATTTTCATCTGTTGGATCGATGGGAATTGAACGGCCCAAAACAAATTCGCTATTATTGTAGCCGCTACAGTAACATCGAAATTTTTTTGAGCCGCTTGATTCATCCGATTGGACATACACGAATCTCATCCATCGGTTTTGTTTTGAAATGGTGCGGAACTGTGTGCAGGATGGGTTTAACCGTTTGATTCAATTCCGATCGGACGAACAGCATCCGGCAGTGCATATTTTACCCGCAGCGCACAGCGCAACCAAACACTCATATATATATATATATATATATATATATATATATATATATATATATATATATATATATATATATATATATATATAGGGAAAGGGTAGTCTACTCTATGGAGTAGGAAACTTACCTACTCCATAGGTTAAATGGATGTCGTATTGCACTCTTTGATGGAAGTATTTGGCCAAGAAAGGAAAGGAAAAGGGAGAGAAATAAGTGAGAGATAGAGAGAGAATAGAGGGGACGGTAAAAAGGACCGGGTGCCTCAGTTTCCACACAGAAAGGAGATGGGGTGAGGGGGGTCACGCACAGGTATGAGTAGAGGGGCAACATCTCAAGTGTGAAGTCCTATTAGGGTTAGATAAGCCTAATTATTATTTTAATTGAGATCCAATATGTCATGTCATCAATTTTTAAAGTTATTTGCCATCTAACCATCAGTTTCGAGACATGCATACATAATCTCGTCCATCGATACCCTGCAAACACATGCACGTATTTTATTAATATAATATAGAAAACTCATTCCAAAATATCCGGATTCAATCCGAAAAGCCTTCAGATAATATCATAGACATCCCCCATGAATTGGGCAAGAACACGACTAATAATAAGTAAAGAAAATAGGCCAAAAATATAGAAAATAAGCCATAAGCTGAAATAAACGACTAAAAGTACTCATATGGATAATGTCCTCCCTGCATAAATAAAAAATGATAGAAATAAAATTAAGCCTCTGACATCGAATTGAAGATGTGACGATGATCGATCTAATAGGTCGGATCATGCTGCATCACTTCTTTCTTTATATCTTGATCGATGACTAGATCTATCCCATTCCTTTTTATCCTAGTCAACTTGTGAATCGTAGCAAGTTATAGTTAGGGGACTTTGTAGTATGTACGTACTCTGTGAATTAGTTGTTTGAGGAACTTTGGAGTGATGCTTAAAATTTTTCATTGGTTATATATATATATATATATATATATATATATATATATATATATATATATATATATATATATATGGGGCCAGGGAGCCTGCACCCAAGGTGCAGCAACAATGCTGCACCGCCCCCTTATTTTACCTATCTAGAAGTTTTGGAATTGGATAAAATTTGGTGAGGGTGTTGTCTAAGGTAAGGTGATCATCCTCACAAAATTTCATCAAATCCAAAACTTCTAGGGGGGTCAAATGGTCGAAGCAAAATCAGCCGTAAGCAGTCACCGTTCAAATCTGCAGATTTTGCTTCGACCATTTGACCCCCCTAGAAGTTTTGGAATTTGATGAAAATTTGTGAGGATGATCATCTTACCCTAGACAACACCCTCACCAAATTTAATCCAATTCCAAAACTTCTAGGTAGGTAAAACAAGGGGGAGGTGCAGCTTTGTTGCTGCACCTCAGGTACAGGCATCCCGCCCCCTATATATATATATATATATATATATATATATATATATATATATATATATATATATAAATGCTATAATGCGGCATGCGGTAAGTGCGGTACTGTACCGCAGTCGTCTGATGCGTGCATGTGATGCACATAGCGCGTGCATCAGACGGCTGCAGTGCAGTGCCGCACGTACTGCATGCCGCAGCATAGCATGCCCCTATATATATATATATATATATATATATATATATATATATATATATATATATATATATATATATATATATATATATATATATATAATTCAGCGTGTCCCCCAACGTGTCCGTGTCTTGATTTTTTGCAAATTGCCGTGTTGTGTCCGTGTCCGTGATTCTTAGGTGTCAACAACAAATGATCAACAATTGGATCCTCTCCGTAATCTCCTCTGGCGGAATGCTCTTTTGCTGGACGACTTTTGCTATGGGTCAACCAGATGCTCCGGCAGAGTGATATTACCAAAATTTCCTGGACTTAGGCATAAGTTGAGCTTTCAACTTTTGGTGCAAGAGAGTCAACCTCAAGACAAAGAAGGCCCTTATCAAGGGGTAGTAGTAGCAGTGCCAACGAGCAGTAATTAAGCACCTAAAATAATGGAACAGTGTATTCTTTGTTATACACAAATAATGGAGCAGTGCTGCTTTTTCGCAAATGTAACTGGCCCCTTGATTGAACAGACCGCAAATGCCATATTGTTATGCTGCTTCTTTATCTTCCTGCATTATCTTAGTTTTATATTTTACATGCCTATCAGAAAACCCATGTTCAAAATTATTTTGAAGATTTCCTCTGACCCCTCTTTGTGTCAGGAATATTTTTTTTTGCTAAAATTGGGTCCATATACCATGCTATCCATTGATATGCATGTCACCCGGTCATAAGGTCATCTATTTACAATAACAAGATGCTTCACGCCATAGATCTACATGGTAGGCAGGATGAGGCATCACATTTCAATCAGGAATTAGATACTGCTGACCCAAGTGCGGTAATTCTTCAGAAACGGTAACATCTCACCATCAGATGCAGTTGGATCATTCCTACGCATGGCTGCGTATTTCTGAGTGCGACGTGCTTCCCATAACTGAATGTGACATAACATTTTGCAGAACACCTGCTCAGTCAGCATTGAGTGTTGACAGCGAGTGATCATATGTAAGACGGCTTGGTGATGAGAATGGAAATGCATGCAAACTCTGAAACCATAAGAAATCCATTTCAATTTGCAGCTTGTCCTACCATTTTGGACACTTTAACCTTTTAGAAATGCTAGCATGATATGCATTGTTGGTCCATTCCTAGAAAGCTTAAAAGCTTTTGGGTGAAGGTGTTCCTAATATGTTATCAGAGCTCTGGTTTATACGAGGTCTGGGGTTCAAACCTTGTTTTGTTTATTCCAATAGTGCCCATTTGTTTACCTATCCATGCGCGGTAGAGAGCCGCACTTGTCTTTGTGTGTGTGTTTGGGGGGGGGGGGGGGGGGGGGGGGGGGTTGCAAGATAGGTATTGTTGGTCGATTCCCTAAAAGCTTAAGCTTTTGGGTGAAATGGTTTCAGTCATAATTAAGCTATCCATACAATTCCTACATTTTGGTTTTTGGAATGGGTTGGTAGGAGATGACTCTAGAAGAGTACGAGAAAATAAGGGAGGAGAAGAGGAAAGCCCTACTCGCGATGAAGGCCGAAGAGAGGAAGGTTGAAGTTGACAAGGAGCTTGAGTCCTTGCAGCTGCTTTCTACCAAGAAAGGAAACGATGACATCTTTATAAAACTGGTAAGCCTTCTGAGCCATGTTGGCTTCTATTTTTATGCGATCTGCGAAGCTTTATCAAGTGTCTCGTGTAGGATTTATAATATCTTAGGTTAATGATATAACAATGTCTTGCAATAGGGTTGTGATAAGGATGCTGGGAAGAAAAGAGAGAATGCTGACCGCGACGAACGGAACAAAAAGGTAACTTTATTATTTGTGTTTTGCTTTAGCAGATGCAGTGAATTATGCTTATTTGTGTTTGATTTTTTTTTTTAATCTTTTCTTTATTCACAAGCCCGTGAGTATCAATGACTTCTTGAAGCCGGCTGAAGGGGAAAGATTTTACAGCCCAGGTGGCCGTGGGCGTGGCAGGGGACGCGGTGATCGTGCACCACTCAGAGGTGGTTTTGGCGGCGGTGGTATAAATTCCCCAGCGGCCCCTTCGATTGAGGATCCCGGACAGTTCCCCACACTTGGTGGGAAGTAGGGAGTGCACCGATCGTGTGTCAGACCCTTTATATGTCTCCATTTTAATTTGATCCGCCCCTAATTTAGCTGAAAGTCGATGCTTGGATTTCTACGCATACTTGTTTGCCACCGGATGTCTCTTTACCACAGCAAATGTCTCGCTGTGGATAATAACTTTTGATTAATCCCCCTCATGCTGAATTCTGTGTATGCTTTTGCAACCATTTGTTCTTTTTTATTCCATTTGAACTACTGAGTGCAGCTGTCCGTTGCAGCTAAGACTGATGCGGCTCAACTTGGCTGCGGGTGCGCGTAGTGTGATGCATGGCTCGGCCTACCGCCCCCTCTCAGTATTATAGTATGACAGCTTTGGGTGTGCCGTATGATGATGGAGGTAAGAAACGCCTTATTGGCGAGGATTGACGATAACCTGACCTTTCTTTTTTGGTGTTTTTTGTTCTTTCGAATTTGCATACTTTAGATGAGTAAATACCAGCTCGATACGAACTTGTCGTCACATGAGTTTAATTCCATCTTGGAAATATGTTCTTCGGTTGGGCAGCAATGGTTCAAAGCCAGTTGGGTTGGATCAAGGGTTGAGGGTTCTAAGATTCAGGTTGAGCTTGTGTTAACCTCTATTTGGACACATCCTGTCTGTATTGCTACTTCTGTATTCGTTGAGGAACTATTCATGCCAGTCGCTCCTTTCTGCATTGGGTTGATGGTGTGAAGTGAGTCTCTCTGGTGGAGTAAAAGTGCTCTTTCTCTCTCTCAAACCTGGGCTTTGAAATCTTCTTGTCTTGGTTAATGTGTTTTGCTGAAGTACCCGATTCGATGAAGCTTCCCCAATTCATCTGAATTAAGTCTAATTTCTAATTTCTAACTATTTGAACTTTTTAATGGGGGATGTATTGAGCAGTCCCTATACCAAGTTTCGACATGCAATAAGGATGGAATAAGTCACATTTTGCAATAAGGATGGAATAATGTGTGGGAGTATTCTTCAATGCACAGTAAGAAACGGTCTAGAGGGATAAAGATGAAGAGGAACCGTCGAACTTGTTATAGGGAGTGATCATTATTTTTTTAATCTGGCTTCTTGTTCAGCCGGTACAAAGCCGAACCCGAATTCTGAGAGTCGATAGCTGAACTTGTAACCCATATTTGCAATAAGTCATTTTTCGGAGATCAGTTTTATAGCTACGGGACAAACAAAGGGTCACTCTAATGGAAAATACCTGTGGATGATAATATCCTCACAGAACTTCAAATTTAGATTTCATGCCACTCATTTCTAAAACCGAAACTAACCCTAAATTCTAAGATTTATATGCCATGGGACCCTAGACCTTGAAATCCTAAACCTAACCCATCTGCCGGCTGCCTCTTCTCGCATCCGTTGCTCTTTGCCGCCGGGGCAGTGGCGACGAGCAGCTGTAGCTCGAGGCCACTGCTTGTGCCCGTTGCCGCTCGGTCCGCTGCTCGCGTCATGCCTCTACCATTAATGCTCGAGAAAGAGGGGAGAAAGGAGAGACCAATTGAATGTAATTTCAGGATTTAGAAGAAAAAAAAAAATCGGGACTCCCAGAAACTTTAGACTAATCTTATCTTATGTGTCCTTTCGGCTAATCGAATCTCCTGACAGGGACCTTAGCCACTTTAACCCAAATTAAAATGCCCCATGATTGCACGCCAGCATCAGCACGATTGGATTAGAATACTAAGTATGGCTAAATATCAAATTGCCCTATCTTCTACATTGTATATTCGGAGACCACACCAATCATTGGAAAATATAATCCGAGTAGAGCAGTTAAGTGCAAACAAATGAATCATGATACTGTTTCCCCACTAAGCCTGTTTATAGAAAGATTTAATCCTAGCTGGCAACCTGATTAACTTAAAGGTCAAAATAATAATAGGCTAAATGTAGAATTGAGGGACAAAAATGATAGAATAAGATAATGCACATGATGGTCGTGTGCCCGCCGACCTAGAGCATCTCCAATCGTTCGGCATTCCGCCATATTTGACATTGAATAGTCTACAACCGTCATCCAAAGTCAAAATTGACCGAAAAAGCTACAGTCGAATGCTTATTTCAGCATTCATGCTATAGAAGATTCTTTACCTTTTGAAGCTAATAAAATATCCTTCATGTTTCCTTTATTTATGAAACTTGCGGTGGGTGCAAAATCTGGCTGACGCCCGACAGTGGGACCCGCAGCCCTGCCTGGGATCCACGAAGATGACAATTGGACCTGCAACCCTGCCTTGGACCCACAAAGATGACAGTGGGACCCGCAGTCCTGCTTGGGGTCCACGAAGATGACAATGGGACCCGCAGCCCTGCCTGTTGCCCACGAAGACGACGGTGGGACCCACAGCCTTGCTTGGGGCCCACATATGCCATCCAGGGTTCAGTAAATCCCCCAGATAATTATCAAAATCTCATGATATTTCAGGAAATATTCCCAGAATATTTCCAAACCCTTATATATAGTCAATCCTGTAAATAAACCAGATTCGATTTCATTATTATCAATCCCACTTTCTGTTTTCTAGAGCTTTTTGAGCATTCTGATCTTCAGACTCTCAAGCCTACTCCACCCTCTGTCTATTTGTAAGAAGCACTCCTCGGCCTGTCGAGAGTAGCTCTACCTTTCTCAGCGATAGTGGATTCAAAGGTTGGGCCTTACCGCACGGAAACGTAGGCTTTGGCCGAACTTCGTTGCCATATCTTGTGTCAATTTTCTCTAACTCTCTCTACTCTATAGTGTTTGTGTGACAGCTAAGCACACAACATCTAAGCATCTCACAGTGCTACACCTCGAAGATTTAACCCTTCAATCGACTGTTGATGGGGGGTTACGTACAGTGGCCGAAATCCTCCCCCATAATTTGGCACCATCTGTGGGACCTCTTCCTATCAACTTGCGACCTCCAGACTTTCCAACCCCTTCGGTCAAGCAGCAACCACCGATTGCCTGAGCAATCCGTCTGTCTCCATCGCTATCTGAATGGCGAAGACACGACCCATGGACCAACCGGAGGGAAGCAACATTCATCCCAACGTCCTGCATCCTATGACTCTCTCAATGAGTCGTAGGCATATGACAAGTCTACCTCCCGAGTAGCACCCAGCTGTCAACTCGAAGAGTCATCGTTCAGTAGATCGTGCGACCCTAGTTCAACCTCGACAGTCCCCTCGCCCTACTGACAAGGCTCCCCAGCGCCTAGGGAAAGTGCAGGTCTCGCCCATCGCTGATCCTCAGGCGATGTACTAGATCTCGTCGGAAGACTTCCAACTCCTCATCCTGATGAAGCAGAATGCTGCTCTCATGGTCGAGAGAGACTCCCTCCGACGAGTTGCTATTGAAGGAGGAGCCAACCTTTCTCGGTCAGAGGCCGGCATCAACGGCAAACCAGATGTCCGCCGGTTGCTCGACCCCTCTCTAGCTCTTTCCAGGCATTTGGTCGTCGACACCTCTGATCAATCCCTTGATCCCCTTTTGAGAGGACCCTCACATGTCCCTTCCTGGCCAACTGTTTGGGAATGGCTCAACCAGTCAACTCATCATCCCGAACCTCTTAGCTCCAGATCATCCTCCGATCCCTGCGTCACGAGGGACGTCTGTCACCATAATCACCGCCCCGAGGATCATCACCAACGTAACTATGACCGGACTCTTGTTAAACTTTGCCCGATGAGGACTCCAACGCCCTCGTTGCCTTTTCTTCCTCCGAGGCACCTCTCAGACCAACGAGGTGACCGTCGAAACAACCAAGCTTCTGACAGACCTCTTCATCGATAGATTCTCTGAGCTCCATTCCCTCGGAGCTGGCGAACTCCCGTTCTCCCCCGATTCAATTGCCTTACGGGAGACCCGACGCTGCACGTCCTCGTTTTCAAACAAGCACTGACGCCTCACGATCACAACAATCAGGTTTTATACCGTACCTTCATCGGCAGTCTGGACGATAAGTCGCTTGATTGGTACCACCACCTCCCAGCAAGCTCCGTAAATTGGTTCAGAGATCTGGCGGATCTCTTCATCGTGCACTACCGTCTAAACCTTAAGCCGGAGAAGAAGCTTGACTCCCTTTATCGACTCCGGATGTGTTCGGACGAGACCCTCCGAGAGTTACTTGGATATTCTGTAACAAGCATGCAGCGCTCTCCGGACATCACCTCGATGAAGAAGCCATTATGCTTGCATTTCAAAACGCTCTACGCTTCGATCTCCACATCTACAATGACCTGATCCGGAACCAACCCACGTCTCTCAAAGCATTGTTCGATCGAATCCAAAAAGAGATCGAGGTGGAGGACGACTAGATCGCCCGCAAAAACCATGACCTAAAGAAGCGTCCTTCTGATAAGGAACCAGCATGACCTATGGCCCGAGCTCACAACGCTCAAGCCAAGGAAGATGGAGCCTCCAAGAGGCCGAAGCGGGCAGGCGATAGATTGCAAAGCCTCAGGGGATCTCGTTTACAGATTGGATTCTGCTGATCGATGTCATACTCGAACAGATCCAGCATGAAGAGTACCTCAGGAGGCCTGCTCCCCTCGAACCTGATACTCGGTACATGGAGGACAAGTCGATTTACTGCGACTTCCACCAGTGCCACAGCCATCCTACCACCCGGTGTTATCGGCTCAAATACCACCTGGAGGACCTTTTGCAGGAAGGCTACCTCCAGGAGTTCAAAGCTAACGCCAGTCCATCAAGCGATTCACTTCCTTCTCCTCACCCTCCTCAGAGGGGAGAAGGATACATGTTGGATCCGTTCAGTCGTACGTCAATCGACCCCCATCATCATTCGAGCGGAGATATACAACATCCCTAGAAATCTCAATCACCAGACTCCGACAAAGAAGGAAGTCGAACACTAGGTGTGACATGTTCATCACATACGTACCGTGGCTCAAGTCAAGGAGACTTGGATCGAGAAGCCTATCAAATGTCTCCCATGGCCGGCCATTCTCTTCACCGATCAAGACCTCCACGGAGTATGCACTCCGTATCGAGGTCCCCTCGTTCTTCGCCTCGTTGTCGATGAGAACTCTATCAATCGAATCCTTATCGACACCGAAAGTTCCATCGACATCATGTTCTCTGACTGCTTCAAGCAACTCGACCACAAGTAAGAGATCCTTGACATAGTTCTCACTATCATCACTGGCTTCAATGGGGAGCAGAGTATAACGATGGGAGAGGCAAGGTTCACGCTCGATCTTAGGCAGGAGATACGAGCGTCTGTTCGATTTGCCGTCGTCGAAGGGACGTCAAACTACAACGCAATCCTATGCAGGCCTTTCCTCTATCAGATCAGTGTCGTCTCCTCCTCTTATCACCAGCTTCTCAAGTTCCTAACTAGGGAAGGCATTAGGTGTAGAAGAAGGAGTCAACAGACAGGCAAGTCATGTGAGGCTGCGGCTGCCAGGACTCGATCAACACCCAACGCTACGCCGGCAAAGAGTTCTGTCGACGAGACTGGTCCCTCGACTAGATAGCAATCAAGGGAGCCTCCACTATCTGAGCCTTTTCCAATGGAGTGGGAGGCTCTACCTTCAATTGAGGAGATCGTCCAAGTCAACATTGAAAGCAACAACCTTTCTCGGGAAACATTTATCGGTACCGGTCTTAGTGACACAGAAGTACAAGACATGTTATACTTCCTTAAGTCCAATATCGATGTTTTCGCTTAGAGCTTCGAAGATATGCCCGGGATCAATCCAGAAGACGCATGCTATTGGCTAACTATCAAAGAAGGGGCTAACCTCATCAAACAGAAGCCTCGAACAATCATACCAGAGCGACTGGATGCAATTCGAGAGGAGATCGACAAGTTACTCGCGGCAGGCTTCATTCGTGAAGTAGAGTACCCAACTTGGATCTCCAATATCATCGTCGTCCCAAAGAAGGGTAGGAAGATCAGAGTCTGTATCAACTTCACCAACCTCAACAAAGCTTGTCCCAAGGATCTGTTCCCCTGCCAAGGATAGATAGACTCGTTGACGCCACCGCTGGCCACAAGCTTCTGTCCTTCCTGGACGGATACTTAGGCTACAATCAAATACCGTTGCGTGCTGATGACCAAGAGAAGATTTGCTTCGTGACCGACAGCGGTCTATACTGCTATAACATCATGCCCTTTGGCCTCAAGAACTTTGGGTCAACTTACCAGAGGCTAGTCACGAAGATGTTCAAGGACCAGATCGGCTGCAACGTCAAAGTCTACGTCTATGACCTACTCACCAAGAGTCAAAATCGAGCATATCATCGCTCTGACCTTGCTGAAACTTTCCAAATCTTGAGGAAATACTGCATGAAGCTGAATCCAGCCAAGTGCGTCTTTGGAGTTCAATCGGGAAAATTCCTGGGTCACCTGGTGACCAGGAGGGGTATCGAAGTAAATTTAGATCAAATTCGAGCAATCCTCGAAATACCATCGCCTTCTAACATGAAAGAGGTTCAGTGCCTCATAGAAAGGTTGGCGGCCCTCAACTGATTCATCTCTAAATCCTCGGACAAATGCAAGCCCTCTTCGACAAGCTATGCAAAGCTGACACCTCGAGGTGGAGCTCGACATAAGAGCGAGCTTTCCAAGACATCAAATTATATCTCGCTCGATCTCCCATCTTGACCGCTCCAGCACCGAAAGAACCTCTCTGGTTATACCTCGCCGTCACTAACCAAGCCATTAGTACAGTCCTGGTCAGCAGAAGGGATAGTCTCGAACATCTCGTCTACTACATTAGCCACACCCTTTTGCTGGCTGAGACTCGCTATTCAAGAATCGAAAAGGTTGCCTTGGCTCTTCTAACAACCTCGCGACGACTCCGTCCTTACTTTTTCTTGCACTTGGTCATCGTCACCTCCGAACATCCTCTCAAAGATATCCTCGATAAGGCAGGTCGAGCCAGTCGGATGACCAAGTGGATAATTGAGATAAGTTCTCTCGGTATTTAATTCGAGCCTCGCATCTCCGTCAAAGGGCAAGCCATCACCGACTTCCTTGTCGACTTTCCTATGGAAGATCCTATCACCTTTGAAGATGACCTGGAGATGCATCTCGATGACAACGTTGAACCTCATCTTGATCCAGGTCTTGAGTCCTTTAATCCGAGCCTTGAAGCTCCATCTACAACAGCTGCTCGATGGAAGCTTTATACCGACGGAGCTTCAAGCGCAATCGGTTCGGAAATTGGGATAGTTCTAATATCCCCTGAGCTCGAACATCTTCAAAAGGCTGTCCTCCTTGGATTCAACGCCACCAACAACGAAGCCGTGTACGAAGCACTTATCTCCGGACTGAAAATTGCACAAACTTTGGGGGTATATCACCTTACCGTCTACAGTGATTCCCAGTTGGTGATCAAGCAGATCAACGAGGATTACGTAGCATGGGAGAGATGATGCAACACTATCTAGCCCTTGTGAAACACATCAAGCGGCAGTTTATCGACATCAAATTTCTTCAAATACTAAGGGCAGAAAATCGAGAAGCCGACACTCTCGTTAACGCTGCTTCAGTGCTTAAAGATCCAATCAACGAACGTCAAATTCAAATCGATTATCAAGAGCTGCCCAAGGTCGGCCTCGAGCGTCATCTCATCGCCATGGCAAAAGGCTACGAGGGTTGGAGACAGCCAACCTTCACTTTTGCCCAGGCCGACAGTCAATCAGATTGGAGACAGCCAATCCTCCACTTCTTCAGGCATATCAGAGTGCCTAAAGACCCCATCCAAGCCAGACAGCTACAGAGAAAGCTTCCTCACTACCATGTTCAAGGGGAAGATCTTTACTTTCAATCGTATGGTGGAACATTCCTCAAATGTGTCAGCTTGGATCAAGTAGAAAAGATCTTGGCTGACCTCAATACTGGAGCTTGTGGCAACCATTACGGTGGAAGATCCCTCGAAGCAAAGATCAAACTTCAAGGTTTCTACTGGCCAACTATGGTGAACGACGCTCGCCAATTCGTTCAAAAGTGCGAGCCCTGTTAACGGTATGCTCGGGCGATCCATCTCCCAGCAGATGAACTCCATCCTTTGACGAGCCCTTGGCCTTTCCATCAATGAGGGCTGGACTTCTTGGGTTTATTCTCTTCATCTCCAATCAAGAAGAAGTACCTGCTACTGGCAACGGACTACTTCACTAAGTGGGTCAAAGCTGTGCCTCTTTTTCGAGAGACCGACGACGAAGTCAACAAATTCATCAAGCAGAACATCTTCTCTAGATTCAGCACACCGCACGTTCCCCTCGCCGACAACGGAGCTCAGTTTGACTCAGACAAATTTCGGGAGTTCTGCCAAAGCTACGGAATCAAACTCTTCTACTCTACGCCGAGGTATCCTTAATGCAACAGTCAAGCTGAAGCCTCCAATAGAGCCATCCTCGACACTCTCAAGAAGAAGTTAGACGACAAGAAGGGACTATGGGAGAAGATCCTTCCCGAGGTCTTGTGGAGTTATCGAACCATGCCTCACCGATCGACTGGTTTCTCACCTTTTCGACTGACTGATGGATCAGAAGCGGTCCTGTCAGCATAAGCCGTCTGCTCGATCCTCAAAAATCTTGCAATCGAGCGAGGAATCAATGAGGAGCTTTGCATCAATGACCTCGACTATACAGACGAGCTCCGTGATCAAGCAGCTATGCGCATTGCCAACTACCAACAGAAGATCAAATCAACCTATGATCGTAAAGTCAACAAAGGACATTTCAATATTGGTGACCTGGTCCTCATAGCGGTCTTCCTAAACACAAAAGAACAAGGCAGCGACAAGTTCACCCCAAACTGGGAAGGACCTTACATCGTCGAATCAACTAGTGGGAAGGGCTCGTATCGACTCGTCACTCTAGAAGGGCAAAGGCTCCCGAGAGCATGGAATTCATTACATCTCAAGAGATTCTATCAGTAGATGTAACAGTCTTTGAGTCATCAATAAAAGGTCTAACACTTCAAATTTTAACAAAGTCTTGCGAATGTTATTTCAACCTCCATTCAATATCACAGTTAGTCCAGTTCGTGTTGTGACCCGGCCGGCTAAACTGCAACAATACGAAGCTATATGCCCTAGACGTAGGTTCAACCGAAACGGCTCTAATCATAAGTCAACCGATACATAGGCACTATGCT
Organism: Chamaelirium japonicum; assembly: GCA_947650365.1. Taxonomy (NCBI): domain Eukaryota; kingdom Viridiplantae; phylum Streptophyta; class Magnoliopsida; order Liliales; family Melanthiaceae; genus Chamaelirium; species Chamaelirium japonicum. Next base: position 102,757,979 of record OX393549.1, read on the forward strand.
GAGTACTCTGAATCTCCGGCGTCGCACATGCTCCCGAGTTATGTAAAAGCTCATGCAATCGTGCCTCACCAAAGTTAGTCTGGTTTGCGTTGTGACATGATTGGCTAACCTGTAACGGTACGAAGCTATGTGCCCTAGACGTAGGTGCGATCGAAATGGCTCTAAGACTAAGTTAATCGATACACAGGCACTACGCTGAGTACTCCGAATCCCTAGCATCGCACATGCTCTCGAGTCCTATAAGAACTTATGCAACCGTCCCTCACCATAGTTAGTCCGATTCCCATTGCGATACAGCCGGCTAACCTGCAATGGTGCGAAGCTATGTGCCCTAGACGTAGGTTCGACCGAAATAGCTCTAAACCTAAGTCAACCGATACACGAGCACTACGCTGAGTACTCCGAATCCCCGGTGTCGCACATGCTCCCGAGTCCTATAAGAACTCATGCAACAGTGCCTCATCACAGTTAGTCTGGTTCACGTTGCGACATGGCCAGCTAACATGCAATGGTATGAAGCTATGTGCCCAAGACGTAGGCTCGACCGAAATAGCTCTAAGCTTAAATAAACCGATACAGGGGCACTACGCTGAGTACTCCAAATCCCCGATGTTGCACATGCTCCCGACTCCTGTAAGAACTCATGCAACCGTGCCTATCCACAGTTAGTCCAGTTCGCATTGGGACACAGCCGACTAACCTGCAATGGTGCAAAGCTATGCTCCCTAGACGTAGGTTCGACCGAAACGGCTCTAAGCTAAGTCAACCGATACACGGGCACTACGCTGAGTACTCCGAATCCCCGGCATCGCACATGCTCCCGAGTCCTATAAGAACTCATGCAATCGTGCCACGCCACAGTTAGTCCGGTTTGCGTTGCAACACGGCTGGCTAACTTGCAATGGTGTGAAGCTATATGCACTAGACATAGGTTTAACCGAAATGGCTCTAAGCATAAGTCAACCGATACACGGGCACTACACTGAGTACTCCGAATCCCCGGCGTCACACATGCTCCCGAGTCTGTAAGAACTCATGCAACTGTGCCTTGCCATAGTTAGTCCGGTTCGCGTTGCGACACGGCCGGCTAACCTGCAATGGTGCGAAGCTGACCTAAACGTAGGTTCGGCTAAAACGGCTCTAGGCCTAAGTCAACCGATACACGGGCACTACGCTAAGTACTCCAAATCCCCGGCGTCGCATGCACCAGAGTCCTATAAGAACTCATGCAACCGTACCTCGCCACAGTTGGTTCGGTTCGCGTTGCGACACGGCAGGCTAACCTATAACAGTACGACGCCACGCAGCCTAAAGCTGGCTCGACAGAACCAACACTTTGCCTAGGTCGACCAACACCAAGGCACCACCCTGAATTCTCTATACTCTAGCTCCTATCAAACAAGCTCAAGGCCCTGCCCTTGGAACTTTTTAGGAAATCAATTTTAGCTAAAGGACAGACAAAGGCTCACTCTAATGGAAAGTACCTGGATAAAAATATCCCTCACAGAACTTCAAATTTAGATTTCATGCCACTCATTTCTAAAACCGAACCTAACCCTAAACCCTAAGATTTATAGGCCATGGGATGAACCCTAGACCTTGAATCCTAAACCTGGCCCATCTGCTGCCCGCCACTTCTCGCATCCACTGCTCTCCTCCGCCGGGGCAGCGGCGATGAGCAGCTGCAGCTCGAGGCCGCTGCTTGTGCCCGTTGACACCCGGTTCGCTGCTCGCGCAATGCCTCTACCATTAATGCTCGAGAGAGAGAAAGGGGACAAAGGAGATCAGGTGAATATAATTTCGGGATACAGAAAAAAAAAATCGGGACTCCCAGAAACTTTAGACTAATCTTATCTTATGTTTGTCCTTTTGGCTAATCGAATCTCCTTACAGGGACCTTAGCCACTTTAACCCAAATTAAAATGCCGGATGATTGCACGCCAGCATCAGCACACCTCTTGGATTGGATTAGAATACTAAGTATGGCTAAATATCAAATTGCCCTATCTTCTACATTGTTTATTCTGAGACCACACCAATCATTGGAAAATCTAATCCGAGTAGAGCAGTTAAGTGCAAACAAATGAATCATGATAACTGTTTCCCCACTAATCCCGTTTATAGAAAGATTTAATCCTAGCTGGCAACCTGATTAACTTAAAGGTCAAAATAATAATAGGCTAAATGTATAATTGAGGGACAAAAATGAAAGAATAAGATAATGCACATGATGGTCGTGTGCCCGCCGACCTAGAGCATCTCCAATCGTTTGGCATTCCGCCATATTTGGCATTGAATACTCTACAACCGTCAGCCAAAGTCAAAATTGACCGAAAAAGCTACAGTGAAATGCTTATTTCAGCATTCATGCTATAGAAGAATCTTCACCTTTTGAAGCTAATAAAATTTCCTTCATGTTTTTTTTATTTACGAAACTTGCTGTGAAAAATCTGACTGATGCCCGACAGTGTAACCCGCAACTCTGTCTGGGGGCCACGAAGACGACGGTGAGACCCGCAGCCCTACCTGGGGCCCACGCATGCCATCCAGGGTTCAGTAAATCCTCCGGATAATTTTCAAAACTCATAATATTCCAAGAAATATTCCTAAAATATTTTCAAACCCTTATATATAGCCAACCCTATAATTAAACCAGATCCGATTTCATTATTACCAATCACACTTTCTATTTTCCAAAGTTCTCTGAGCCTTTTGGTCTTCGGACTCTGAAGCCAACTTCACCCTCTGTCTACTTGTAAGAAGCACTCATTGACCTGTCGAGAGTAGCTCTACCTTTCTCAGATTTAGTGGATTCAAAGGTTACGCCTTACTGCACGAAAACATAGGCATCGGCCGAACTTCGATACCATATCTTGTGTCAATTTTCTCTCTCTCTCTCTCTCTCTCTACTCTACAGTGTTTGTGTGACAGCTAAGCACACGACAACTAAGCATTTTTATAATGCTACACTTCGAAGATTCAACCCTTCAATCGACTGTTGGTGGGGGGTTACGTACGGCGGCCAAAATCCTCCCCCACACTTGCCATCATCCTTTTGAAGAAAATATACTCCAATTGTTGGAGGAGAACCATTTTGTTATTTTGCCATATATGACTTTCTAACGATTGGAACACTTTACACACATGAAAAGTCAAATATGAGAAGATGTCAAAATGGCCTATCCAACGATTGAAAATGCTCTTACAGCCCATTAGGTTCGCTGTAGTTCGAACACGGGAGTCAACACTACACGCTGCGGACTGTTTGGTTTACTGTAGTTTTCAAAAATTGTTGCAGTTCTAACTCCCGTCTATACAAAATCGTATACAAAATTGTGTAATTAGAAGTTAGAACATGTAGGAAAAAACTGCGTGTTCCAACTGAATACGTTCTATCCCCACTACACAGTGTAGTACCAACTACATGGAACCAAACGGACAGTTAGATTCCAAATTTAGAGTTACACACGATAACTTAACACCCCCCCCCCCCCCCCCAAAAAAAAAAAAAAAAAAAAGCTCACTTGGAGAAGATCACACATGTGATTTGTCAATGGCATCCTATACAAGTGCTACAATTAGAGAATACATAATGAGTTATAAACGCCCCAAAGTCCCCTTTGAGATCATTAGCTCAAACCTGCTTTTCTTTTTGATAAAAAATTAAATTTATGACAAATTATAAAAGCATCTCTCTTGGCATCCGACACTTTGAGTTTTTTTTTTGGGCAACTTGTGCTTGCACATTCACCAGTATTTTGAAAACCAAACCGGACCGGACGGTTCGACCGGTTTGGTTCAGAACCGGAACATGTTTCGGTTCGATCTTTGAATAAATCGGTTTGTTTGTTAACCCAGGAATCAAAACTTGTCATTGAAGAATTTAGTAAATATCTATTTAAAAAAATATATTTTCATACGGTTCAAACGGTTGAACCACCGGTTTGAACCGATTTAGATCGAACCGGATGCATTTTCGGTTCGCCTTCCGGTCCGATTTTGAAAACACTGACATTCACCCCATCCGTTAACTTTCATCCATTTAGCTTATTTTTTATGGCGATTAGTGTAATAGGACTAAAACCCTAAAGTATATGTCACTCCGGACCGACTATTAAACCAACTATGGCACAAGACCAAAATGGTAGTTTTGTAAATAAGTAAGAAGTTGTATTCTTATCGAATGACTTAAATGTCCAGACCCCCTTGAGGGTACCTTGACATTAGGGGTGGCAATGGGTCGTGTCGACTGTCGAGTCCGGTTCGTGTCGTATCTAGTTTCAGGTTGTGTCCAAAACCCCTAGACCCAGACCCAGACCCAGACCCGTTTAACTAATCGTGTCTAGATCCTAAACCTGTACCCGACCCATTTATAAACGGGCAGACCCAATACGACCCGTTTAATACACATTTTTAAAGTTGACCCGATCCGACCCTATCCGACTTGACCCGACCTAACCCGATAGTCCGGCTGATACTATATATCACATATCGAATTGCGAGTAGACCCGAGCCGACACAGCCCATTGAATTTTAAATGGGTCTTCTCGGGTCTACCGTGTCCAGATCCTAAACGCGGACCCGACCCGTTTATTAAATGGGTCTATCGTGTTGACCCATTTACGACCCGAACCTGTTTAGCCCTGACCGGACCTGCTACCTTCGTGTCGGGTCTGCCGTGTTGGGTCCGAAATTGCCAGCCCTACTTGACATATACGCTTCGAAACCATATCGTGGCCCGACGACATCACAGCCATTCGATGGCTAGCATGCCCACATCCGGCAACCACGTGAAAGAATTTGGGGAATCCAGATGGTGGCGAGGGAGAGCCAGAGAGGTCGATCCCCGTCATCTTGGAGGTGAGGGGTGGTCTTGATCAGATAAAAATTAAAGCGCTTAACCTAGTTGCCCCGAACAACGATATCATCATGGTTCGGGTTCCAGGCATCAACACCTTTTATTCCGTCCAGAATGGACGGTTCCGGATTGTTGTGATCTACAGGTCACTGAGAGAATCTCAGGGGGCTCCCATCATTTGGGCTGGGTGATCGAACGAGACAGGTCAGGTGTTGTTGGTTGGACCCTGAATCACGGTGATTTTATGATTCGGAACGATTATTTTATGTCATTTGGATAAAAATTACCATACGAGGGAAATGAGTAGTTGATAAAATGGATTGCACTGAAAATAAACTACATCGGTTAAGTGTTTTTGACCTAAACTTAGGGGGGTAAAGTCTAGTTTACCCTAAAATATTTCTGGAACTAAATACATTGTCACCTCTCTCTCTCTCTCTCTCTCTCTCTCTCTCTCTCTCTCTCTCTCTCTCTCTCTCTCTCTCTCTCCACACACACAAAATGACAAGAGGGAGAAAGCCAGAATCCAAGGAGTTATCTGGAACCACAAAAGTACGGCGTCAGGCAAGTGGAAGAGAGAGAGAGAGAGAGAGGTCACGCAGCCAAAGAAGGGAGTTGGTTAGGGTTTATCGTATCTGCTCCGAAGTCGTCACATGATCCACCAAGCTGCAACTTTGCCTTTCCAGAGAAAGCGACAAGGCTTCTCATTTGAGCGCCTTGTCCTCTACCCAAAACTTCCGAAGGCCCTGTTGCGACGGTCCACCATCGGTGACCCCTATGCTCTCCTCCCTTCAAAAAATCTATCGATCTATCGAGGCACTATAGTCGATTTGGATGTTATCACATGATATCAAAACTGGACCCGTTTCAAAAACGACTCCTGACCGATTATGCTTTACCATACGTGTCACAAGAAAGTAAAGATACTGAGATGATCTATCAGTAATAGTCCCATATCAGTGAGGGAAGCAGAATTAGACCGCTTTATATACTCATTGTGCTCTCCTCCTTTCAAGAGATCGGTCTTCTATCAAGTTCTCATGCATGCCCCCGATGGTAAAAGAATAGGCACAACCTACTATGAACTGGCAAGATGTAACCCTCCAATCCCAAATGGATATTTTTGTTATGTTTGATCGAATACTAACCTATTATTTCAATAAATAATTATGTATTATTTAGTAATAGATATCGGTTTGACGATCAAACAATTTCATGCTAGCATAAACGCCAATTTATCTTATAAATCAACATCGGATTTAGATAGAAAGTATTGTTAACACTACTTAATCATTGAAGATGCAATTGATAAAATATTAGGGGATATATTTGTAGATATCCTCTCTCCTCAAAACCAGGGTCGTAAGTGAAGGTCCACCAGAGGGTATTTAAGCATTTCATTGCCCAGCCCTTAGCCGATGTGGGACTAAACCCAACAATCTCGAGGCTAGGGCTGAACCACCCGCCAGCCGTCCCCTCTCGTGCGGCACCAGAGGATTAGACATCCAGGGTACAACCATCCCACACCCGATTAAACCTGGTTGGACAGAACCTAACTTTGATGCCATTTGTAGATACTCTCTCGCCCCAAAACCCAGGTCGTAAGGGTAGCTCCAACAGAAGGTATTTAAACACCTCATTGCCTATCCCCTAGTCGATGTGGGACTAAACCCAACAATATTAACTACCGAAGAATCATTTATAGCTTTTAAAATCCATTAAGAGTTTCAAAATTCAAGTTGACTTTAACTCGAATTCGGTGATAGCTGAATTGGATTCAAATAAAATTCAGATGTAGACTTAGAGGAGTAGTGACAAGTGATTGCATGTGGTAATTTTGTCAATGTCCAACTAAAGATTTAGGGTAAATTACACCGACCACCCAAGAGGTTTGCGTTAATTGCATAGACTTTCCTTGGAATTCTGGAATTTACAGTGGCTTCACCCCTGCTTTAGTCGTCGGTATAACAATTTACCCCTGCATTAGTGAGCCGTCAACGTGTGTTGATGTAAATAATAAATTTTTTGAAAACCTAAAACTACACTATGGGGAATAAATTAAAGTACCTTATAAGGTAATTAACTTCACTTTTTATTCATTTGACTTAAGGGTATTTAAGTATTTGTGATTATTTGCTACTCCGTTAACAGAGTTAGCGGAACATAGCTAACAAAGGAGGCCAGTGTAAAAACCAAAACTGCAGGAGATCGAGGTACGTGTAATTTAGGTAAACCTAAGGGAAGGTCCGTGTAAAAACCAAAACTGTAGGGGAGGTATGCACAATTTAGGAAAACCTTAGTGGAGGCCAATGTAATTTGCCAACCTGATGTGGGACTGATCACATTCATTTGTTGCACCCAGCTCGATTAATGCATCAGACTCTTTATTTTTTTTTTGGTACTTTGAAGGACAGATCTCAAGAGGCACCACAGCCTGGTGCAAGCGAGAGGCACCACATGCTGGCACTACAGGAGACTGCCACTAGGTAGTGGAGGAGGTGCCACATGCCGGCGCAACCACAGACAGCCAAACGGCTGATCAAGACCGCCACACAGGCAGGGAACAACAGGGACCTAATCTAGACAACCAAAAAAAAAAAGAGGAAAAAAGAAACCACCATAGAGCCGCAAGGGAGATGCCACCACAGGGCCGAGCCACCATACCTGGCGAGGGAGGGGGCAGCTTAATCGCCACCAGATCTGCTGAGCCAAGCCGCATCCTTCGCACTACAATGATACCGGAGCACGTACACAAGCCGAGGCAAGGTCCACCGGAACTATACAAGGCCACCACATCAAGACAGATCGAGCCTCCGCATTGCACCGGAGATGGGGGGGGACCACCAGATCGAAGAGGAAACGACGCCGAGATAGCTGTTGTAGCTCGTGTGTCCTGAGCGTGGATTTTATGTATTAACATAATAAAGATGACATTGGTTATTACTTTAATTACAATACTATTTTGGTGTATATTAATTCATATATAATAAAGGATCATAGGGAACACAGTAGGCCACTGAGTGGCATGGTGGGTCCATGCTTGGGAGACCCAGTGGACCGGTTCTGTGTAGACCTAGAACTAGTTCACAGCTTTGGTGATGCCGGTTGCTTCACTAAAAATAAGTTATTGGCAAGTAGAGGATGTGGTGAAGTCTCCACCACGGGAACGTGGGATTCCCATTCACCTGACCAAGCACGATGATCGTGTTGAACAGGAACTAAGACGGTGTATAGATCAATGATTCAAATACTAGTGCTTAAACCGTCTTACTACTATAAATAATACGTTGTGTTGTCCGGCTGGCGCTAGAGTGGCATGCAATCCCTACAGGTTATCCGATGTCCAGTGTTGGATAGGTGCGTTTTGATGAGTCAATTTGTCCACACAATTAATCCAGACCTGGTGGTTGTCAGTATAACTGATAACGTTCCGGATGGTAGGCATAGCACCCGGAAGGCCTACCATCCGGAAGGAGCGGGAGATTTGTCAATCGACCGACAAACGTCTGCTCCATCTTTGATAGCAGCGGCAGACCATGGGAGGTCAGTTCCTGCTTCGACGATAATCTGTCGGAGGGAGTCTTTTTCCACCAAGAGAGCGGCGTTCTGCTTTATGAGGGTGAGGAGTTCATTGTCCTCTGCTGTGATTTGGTATAACGCTTGAGCACCGGTACCGGAAGAGACGTGTGCTTTTCCCAAGCACTGAGAAATTTGGTCTGCGAGTTAAGGCCATAATCGAGGTTGATCCTGGGCGATGCGATCAACCGACGGGCAATCCTTGAATTAACAGCAAGTTGTTGTTTTGGGTGTTGGCTCGTAGCGAACCGACTACTCATTGAGCGAGTCGTCGGATGCTGAGAGTCTGGGTGCATGATATTTTCCTCCGGCTGATCCATCGGTGTCTTTGCCATCTAGGTGTAGCGATGGAGAGAGACGGATTACTCGGGCAAACAGTGGCTGCTACCGGAGGAGTTGGGAAACTTAGACATTGCAAGTTGATAGGATAGGAGATCCCACAGACGAAACCAAACTGTGGGGGAGGATTTCGTTGGCCGCCGTATATGACCCTCCTCCAATAGTCAATTGAAGGTTTGACCCTTCGGGATGTGACGCGCTTCGAAGCGCTGGATTGTAACTTGCTAGGCTGTCACACAAGTACTATAGAGTAGAGAAAGAGCTGACACAGGGAGTGATGCTGAAGTTCAGTCGAAGCCTACGTCTCCGTGCGGTAAGACGCAACCTTTGAATCAACTATCTCTGAATGAAGTAGAGCTACTCTCGACAGGCTGGGGAGTGCTTCTTACAAGATGACAGAGGGTGGAGAGGGAATTTGAAAACTAAAAAGCTCAGGGAGCTCTGGAAAACAAAAAGTGGGATTCAGGTTTGGATTTTGGGATCCGGAATTATTTACAGGGTTTGCTATTTATAGAGGTTTGATTTATTTAAGAATATTCTAGGAATATTCCCAAAAATATTCGGGGTTTGGTAAATACCCGGGGGGATTTACCAGACCCTAGATAGTGCAAGTGAGCCCCAGCCAGGGCTGCGGGTTCCACCATTGGACTCGTGGGCCCCAGACAAGGCTATGGATGACACCGGTTGACTCATGGGCCACAAGCAGGGCTGTGGGTCCCATCGTTGGGCGTTAGCCAGATTTTGTACCCACACAATCCCTACAGATTATCCGACATCCAGTGTAGGATGGGTGGGTTTTAATGAGTCAATCTATCCACATAATTAATCCAGGCCTGGTGGTTGTCAGTGTAACTGACGACGTTTCGGATGCTAGCTAGGCATAGCACCGGAAGGTGTGCGGTGTTATAGATAATAAGTCATCAAATCATAGTAAGATGATCGATCGGGGTCGGACAGTGCTCCTCACTGTCCGAGTCGAATCATGGCATCAGTAATAGGAGGGACTAAAAATTATTAGAGTATGGTAAAGAACAAGGTTACGAGGGAGTAACATAAGTTTAGGATCACTAGAGTTCAACTCGTGTCACCCTCTAGGTGGCTACGCGGGTTAATCGGATTAGGGTTAATTAGCGAAACTTTCGGTGTGTCACTGGAATAATTAATTAATCAGGGATCTGGTTGGAGCTAGAGATCCTGAACCCTGAAGGTTCCACCTTGTCATTGCATATAAGAATTATTTCCCGACCCTATTGGACATGTTAGATACGAAGTAGCACAATAGAGCACAATCCCGAAGCCTAAGAACCTAATTCACATATGTTAAGGGACCATAGGGATATTTTGGTCAATACTGAAATATGGTTCAGAACATATTGAATATGGATCTTAAAATGAGCGAAATAATTCTAGGAGCTTATAGGAGCTGACGGAACTCGATTTCGAGTAGCGTACCTCAATCTATTTCTCTATCAGCGGTATCTCGATAAAAGGGCGTTTTCGTCCAAGGTGTCATGGAGATAAGGAAAACCCTAACCCATGGCTTTATCCATTTGGAGAAATCCGCCCCCCTCTCTTGTGGCCATCATAGGGCCCGGCCACAAGTTGTTTGCGCTAGCGCAAGCCACTTGGGGACCGATCTATAAAGGCACAAGGAGAAGGGGAAGGGAAAAACCTAATTTTCTCTCCCTCCCCTTGAGAAATCTGACCCCCCCTCTCTCTCCCCTCTGTGGTTTCGGCAAAGAAAAAGGAGGAAGAAGAAAGAGGAAAAAATGAGGAAGGAAAAGAGAATGAAGAAGAAAAGAGAAAGCGAAAAAGGAGGTATTCGAGGCAGGCCATCGACTTCGCTACGTGCCATCCTTCGTCGGCATGTCGTCCTTGCACTCAGATATAGGACACCGTGGGTTCTTTTCTTCGCAAATGACAAGGTGCTATCCGACAGCATCCCTCTCAGTTTTCATGCAATTCATCATCAACAATCGTTCCATTCTCTTTAGATCAAAGATTCATAAGGTATGATGATTCTAAACACCTAACTAGATACATGAATATCTTCTGTATATCATAGTATACTTCTAGGGTGTCTGCACATATGCTAGGATCATATATTCACATGTAGATTGCTTGAAAGATTAATTGTAATGAAACATACATCATGAGATTATCGGATCTATCTTTTACTTTCGCTGCGACTTTGATTAAAGAATTTAATTCCAATAATAACACCCAAAATCTCAAAATTGAAAAGGAGGGAGAAGGATCTACAAAACCCCAATCGAAATCCGACCAAAAAGGAGGGAAAATGAGCAGATCTGCACCTATTCTAAGCGGAGGGGACTGATCGACCTGGATTCAGCCTCCCCGGCGACGCCGACGGAGTCCGGGGAGGCCGAGGCCACTCAAACCCTCGCCTCCCTCAGCAGAACCCAAAAGGGAAAAAGGTCTATGTTAGTGCATCAGACTCAACGTCACTCAAGCCCTGATTGATAGGCAACAAGAATATTGTACAGTGATTAGGTGCCACATTAAGTTGCAAAAAGAAACCTAAAAATATTAATAGTTTGCATGGCTGAATGGTTTTGCCTTCCATAATTAGTGAAAAGTATTGTATATTGATCGATATGAGCTAAAACTCTCCCAACCATAGCTGAATAGGGTTCTAGTGCTTTGCCACTGGGATGCAACATCAGTCACCAATATCTATTTTAGTGAGGCACGAGATTCTCTAAGTTTATCACCGGCCTCAAAGGATCAGATAACTAGGTTAAAACAAATTAAAACTAAATCGCGCGCAATTATCCTGCACACCAATTCTGATTGGTGAATCGCACTCAACCCCAAATGACATATAAAAGAATAGATATGGTTTTGTTCGACAAATAGTCCCACATCAATAATGGGGGTATCTATAGGAGCTTAATATACCCACTGTACCCTAAACCTTTCAAGAGGTTAGCCTTTTAAAAACATGAGGTGTTCTAACCTGCATGGTATCAGAGCTGGGATCATCTCATATCTACTATTACTCCCGCTACAGCCTACAGGTGTGCCCCCACTGATTGTGCATGCCTTTCCACATGTGTTATGTGTAAGGGTAAGTGTTGATAAATAGTCCCACATCTGTATACCCGTTGTACTCTACCTGTCTCCAAGAGGTTAGCCTTTTGAAGGCATGGGGTGTTCTCACAAGCTTCAACCTAATTGATCCTTAGTGCTATTTTAGTGCCCTGGTTTTATTGGCAAGATTCCTATTTAAAGTATAAAAAATGATCTCATAAGACGTATGTAAGGTAGGGGTGTGCAGGATCCAAACCAAACCGACCAAACCGACCGAACCAAACCAAACCGACCGAATTTGATCACTTTCGACACACTCAACGGATCGGATTGAATCGGGATTTCTCAAAACCGATCGATATGATTGGATCGATTATCGGATTTATCAATTAAAAACCGACCTAAACCGAATCGAACCGAACCGGACTCCTGTTTATAATTTACTAATTTAGTGGTAACTGTTGTAAACTTTTGTTTAATTGTTAAAACTGTACTTTGTAGTTTTTAATATTTGATGGATATGAATATTGTGGACATAATGGTATTGTTGTTGATAACTTGGTATTTTGGTAAGTAATGTAGTATCATTTTATAATTTTTGAAATAATCATTTTAAAGTTGAATCTTTGTCTAAATAAAAAAAAAATAGTAAGCATATGGGCCAAAGCCCAAATCGACCATCCAATCCAATCCAAACCGACTTTAATTGGATTGGATTGATTGGATTCCAGTCTCAATCGGTTTGGATCGGATTGCAAATTCTCAAAACCGACCTAGGTTGGATCGGTTTGGGTTTTGCCTAAATAGGTCAGTTTCGAACTGATGCACACCCCTAATGTAAGGAGCACATCTTATTCGTTAGAGCCATTCGATGACAGATAACCCCGACAAGCGCGTGCTGTACTCAGGGGAAAATTTTCAGCACATCATGTGTACCATATATACATGCAACTGTGAGGCCCACTGCGATTCAAGAGACATGGGGTAGCGGGCTTCAACACATGGGGGTATGGCTCCCAACCTTCGGAGTGTGCCTTTAGGTTGTAGGGGCAATGGCCCTACGGTTGTATGGTACGTAGGATGTGCTGAAAATTTTCCCACGACTTTCCCCCAAGGCTGTTGCTTCTGTATTTTCATGTCCTATTTTTGGCCGTTCATATCATTTTCGATCATGGGATTATGAAGTTTAATAAAACAGTAGTTATATTGCCTTTTCGTTTTGATTTCTGGATCTCTTTGAGCCCATGCTCTAGCGGGAGCCTATTGTGGGACCGCCTGACCGACCGGTACATAAAAAAAAAATATATATATAATAATAAAATACAATATTCAAGTATTGTTATCATATGTCCAAGGGCATTCCAGTCTTTTACAATATAACAGTTGGTCTACATAAACAACGCCATTATGGAAACCAACTTGCACCCCTCTCTCTCTCTCTCTGAACAAAGCATCCATGGAGCCTCACACGGCGGCAACCTCTCACGAGCTGACCCCAGAAGAGCTCGCGGAGCTGGATCCTCTCATCCGAGCGTACCACACGTTCGAGCAGCGGCCGGGGACGTGCACGTCGCTGATCACGCAGCGGGTCGACGCGCCGCTGCGTGTGGTGTGGCCCATCGTGCGGAGCTTCGGCAACCCGCAGCGGTACAAGCACTTCATCAAGAGCTGCGCCGTCACGCGCGGGGACGGCTGCGGCGTTGGGAGCGTGCGGGAGGTGACGGTGATCTCGGGCCTGCCGGCGTCGACGAGCACGGAGCGGCTGGAGATCCTGGACGACGACCGCCACATCCTCAGCTTCAGCGTGACGGGCGGCGAGCACCGGCTGAAGAACTACCGGTCGGTGACGACTGTGACCGAGTTCCGGCGGGGAGAGGACGGGCGGGCCTACTCGGTCGTGCTGGAGTCGTATGTGGTGGACGTCCCGGAGGGGAACACGGAGGAGGACACCAAGATGTTCGCTGATACCGTCGTCAAGCTCAACTTGCAGAGGCTCGCCGCCGTCGCCATGGTCCCCGTGTGAAAGATGGGGGCAACGTCCCGGCGGCTGATGGTGGCCGGGTTTGATTTTCTTTTTGCTTTCTCTATCTATTTTCTCTTGTCGCGATTGAGAACAGGGCATGCAAGTTGCACTTTGTTTTTTAGGGCTGATTTGTATATTCAAACATGGGTTGTTGGGCCTGGTTTTACTTTAATGTTAAGAGATTCAACGTTTCCATGCTCTCTCTCTCTCTCTCTCTCTCTCTCTCTCTCTCTCTCTCTCTCTCTCTCTCTCTCTGGGTGTGTAGAGAAAATACTATTCAACCAGAGAGGTACGTACAGACCCGATAACAGGCTAGCCGTCCGTTGAATCCAGGGCCGGCCGGTGAATTGCACTCAGCCCCGACTGGCAGGAACTACACGGCTAGCTGTGAAGGGATCTTTGAAGAGTCTGTAAAGTATATTGTCTGGTCGGGGTCTCTACAAAGCATCAATCTTGATCCGTGGGTCCTCAACGCCCAGTCAATGAGTTGTTGACTCTAAGTTGGGTCGTAAACAGACGAACAAAAACCTCAATATTGGATTCAGAGCTAGAGAGAGAGAGAGAGAGAGAGAGAGAGAGAGAGAGAGAGAGGTGGTCTCTTTCGAGTTTGTTAGTTGTTGCTGCCGTCCGGTGACCTTGAAAGGCGGGGATAGGCGGAGGAGGCACACAAACCCAACGTTGGGTGAAAACCCAAAGTTGGGGGACCATGTCACATGTCTCGTAAGGTTGTTCACATGTTCCGCCCACCACCCAATCCCTGACCCCTCTCTCTCTCTCTCTCTCTCTCTCTCTCTCTCTCTCACCACCTAAGTTCTGCTCTCTCTCTCTTACAGCTTTTAACACCTCGTCTTTATTAATGGATGACTCTATTCACCTCGATCCCTTGCTCTCATGGGATCGGGATTCAACGGTGTAGATTGGAAGTTTTGATTTTTGAACGGATGCCAGTGCATCTGTACGGAATCCAGTTAAAAATTGACCACGCAAGAGAGGTCCTCGAGGGACTAACCTGGCGGGGAACTTTTCACATGCATTAATCAAAATCCATCAATCACGTAAAAATATGAAGACAAAGTCGGGCAACGGAGTTCAGATTTGCTTCCATTAACGTCTCATCCCCCCTATTGAGCCAAACAATGACATAGCCAGGAATTCACTCTAGTAGGGATGAATTTTGCTAAATTTTAAAAATTTAATCTAATTTCTATCAATAAAGAATTTAAATTAATTATAAAAATATTCGTTTTCAGCTTATAAGCACATAAAAAACTTTCATCCAAAAAAACATTACACAAAATAATCGTGAATAACTAGTGAGAGAGGTTTCGGCCAGCGTTACAGACGGGCCGAATTGTCGGTCACTTGGCCGGTAGAGAATTTCAAGAAGAGGATGGCTGGAGTGGACAGGGATGGAATATCGGAGAATACAATTTAAACCATGAGATTGTGCGAGACTGTCGCAAGATAGTCATGGGACGAACGTCGAATTTTTTTTTTGATAAATTACACTTTACCTACTTAAAATTCACACAAAAACACTTAAATCCTTTACTCTTTTTTTGTTCCGAATGACTCCCTAAAGTTTGAAATATATGTTAGCACGATACACCCTTTTGACAACTACTTAATATTCTTATTTGGTAATCTTTATATGATAAAAACTGAATTGAAGCGGGTAAATATAGCTTTAAAACTATAGGAGGGTTAAGTATCTATGAGCTAATTAAGCCTCAGGGGGTAAACTGTACTATATTTATGGTTTTTTTTTGACAAACCAGACCCATGAAGTTGGGGCGGGGCCCAGTGCTCGGTGTGAATGCTGATGCACTGAGTCCACCTCCACTTCATTAGTGTGTTTGTTGATTAACAATGAACAAATAGCATTACTTTTTTATTTTTTTTGAAATCTCAGTGGGGGCAGGCTGCCCCCGGCCACTGGGCCTATGCTGGCTCCGTCCTTGGAGCTAGCCAAGGTAAGATGCACCTAGGGTGAGCAAAACCACTTGCAAGACTCGCTCTGATTATCTTTTCTCGGATTAATTTCCACTTGCTGTTGGATAAAATTTTCAGCACATATCCTACGTAAACTACAACCGTTGTCCAGATCCTATCATCATGTTTTATGTGCTGGGAGCCACTACCCCAATGTTCTGGGGTCTGCTACCCTAAGTCTCTTGAATCGTAGTGGATCCAGTGGTTGTATCGTACACAGGATGTGTTGAAAATTTCCCGCTACTATTGGAGAGATTGCTCGATTGGATGCTTCGATCTTTAGGGTGAGGTGTGGTTCTGTATTAGGGTGAAGTGTGGTTCATTCATCTGTTGCCCTTGTACTGTACTCTTTACCAAAAAAAAAAAGTTGGAGGGGTCACGGTTTCGGCCAAGGATTGAAGCGGAGCCACAGGGACTGGATGCAAACACGTGAGGTGAGGGCAACCAACCACGGGCCCCCATGCATGTTTGTCAAAAGAGAGCGAGGATGGTAACGTATGGAACCCGTTTATATCCGCAGCCGTGGAGGAACGGCACCGCGTGTCATGGCTTTGCGTGCATCTTATCCTGCCCAAAAAAGGAAGTCCTTTGACGTACAACTTGGGGGCTGCAAAATTTCACACTATAGGGGCTTTCTTTGAGTCATGAACTGGGAGGCCATAAGCACTTCGAAGTTCAAAGTCTAGAAGGATTTGGGTCCGAAGTCTCTCACACCTTGAATTTGCTCCCTAATGTTGTAGCTGGCATCGAGGCCAATGTTTGTAGATGGTGACAACGGATGGCAGTAGGCGATAAAGACCTCAACTGTAACATCCGTCCCAAACATACAAGATATTGTCCGCTTTATTCATGCATGCACGAGAACTTCTCAGGTCATCCTAGTACTACTCTCGCCCGAGCTAGTTTAACTACGGAGTTCTTACGAAATCCGTAGCAGCACACGATTACTTCTCGACGTATGGGAGGGAAAATTATATAAGTAGGTCATGATCTTCTTCTCTCTAGACGATGTGGGGCTAACTGCATGGTCTTGGACACCTCATCCACCTCACATCATTCATCTTGGCATCACAGTCTCAAGAGTCTTGGCTATTGGCTATCGGCTATTGATCGTTAGTGATGGTCACAACCACTTGAGATGGTAGTGGTGCTAGGGATGGGCCTACGGATCAAAAGTGGTAGCCGGCAGCAATGATCATTGACCAATTACTATATCTGGAGACGAGCCTACCGACTGTGGTATGTGGCAGCGATTGCTTGAGTACACTACTAAATGGCGATGGTCCCATGCAATCCTTCGTGACGGTGACCACAAAAATTTTAAATTACACCTATATATCTAAATGTACCTTGAAAATTTATGAGTTTACATGCTTGGGAACTTTAAAGATTTCCACAAGTGATTTTTTACCAACATTCTATTTAGAAGTCCTTCCACAAGTGATTTTTTACCAACATTCTATTTAGAAGTCCTCATATATATATATATATATATATATATATATATATATATATATATATATATATATATATATATATATATATATATATATATATATATATATATATATATATATATATATATATATATATATATATATATATATATATAGAGAGAGAGAGAGAGAGAGAGAGAGAGAGAGAGAGAGAGAGAGAGAGAGAGGAATGGGATGCTGCCTATCAAAGCAGCATTTTTGCT
Organism: Chamaelirium japonicum; assembly: GCA_947650365.1. Lineage (NCBI taxonomy): Eukaryota > Viridiplantae > Streptophyta > Magnoliopsida > Liliales > Melanthiaceae > Chamaelirium > Chamaelirium japonicum. The sequence goes on from OX393549.1 coordinate 102,775,520, forward strand.
GCTTTGAGACATTGTTTGACCATCCTAGAAGTTTTGGAATTTGATGAAATTTGGTGAGGGTGTTGTCTAGGGTAAGATGATCATCCTCACAAATTTTCATCAAATTCCAAAACTTCTAAGAGGGTCAAATGGTCGAAGCAAAATGCTGCAGATTATAACTGTGACTGCAGACGACTGATTTTGCTTCGACCATTTGAACCCCCTAGAAGTTTTGGAATTTGATGAAAATTTGTGAGGATGATCATCTTACCCTAGACAACACCCTCACCAAATTTTATCAAATTCCAAAACTTCTAGGATGGTCAAACAATGTCTCAAAGCAGCAAAAAATGCTGCTTTGATAGGCAGCATCCCATTCCTCATATATATATATATATATATATATATATATATATATATATATATATATATATATATATATATATATATATATATATATATATATATATATATATATATATATATATATATATATATATATATATATATAGAGAGAGAGAGAGAGAGAGAGAGAGAGAGAGAGAATACGGAAAATAAGCTGACAGCCCATTTCTTATTTTGGGCTGTCAGCACACAGCCGTCCGATTTCCCATCACAGCCATAGATAAAAAAAAAATGTCTTCTATCTCTCTCTCTCTCTCTCTCTCTCTCTCTCTCTCTCGATCTTGAGCTCGAGCACCAGCCCGACCACCTCCGGCACCGGCTCCCCCCGACGACGACCGGCTCCCCCCTCCGGCACCGGCGAGCTGCAGCCATCATCCCCGACGTCAGCCGGCTCCCCCTCCGGTGGCAGATCCGACTCCTCCCCGATCCGCGCCGGAGGGGGAGGAGAAGGGGCGCCGGAGGGTTTTGGGGTCGGGGCTGCTGCCGGAGGGAGCCGCTGCCGGAGGGAGGAGCCGGCCGGCGTCGGAGGGAGCCGGTGCCGGAGGGGGAGCCGGGCCGGAGGTAGTCAGGCTGGTGCTCGAGCGAGAGAGAGAGAGAGAGAGAGAGAGAGAGAGAGAGAGAGAGAGAGAGAGAGAGAGAGAGAGAGAGAGAGAAAGAGATAGGGAGACAGAAGACACATTTTTTTTTTCTCTTCGGCTGTGATGGGAAATCGGACGGCTGTGTGCTGACAGCCCAAAATAAGAAATGGGATGTCAGCCCATTTCCCGTATTTTATATATATATATATATATATATATATATATATATATATATATATATATATATATATATATATAGGGGAGGGATACTCTTACTAATGGAATCTTACTAATGAAAGTTACAAATCGCCTTTTACCTACCTAGAGGTTTCAGAATTTGATGAAACTTGGTGGGGATGCTCTATATGGCAAGTTGATCATCCTCACCAAAAATCATAAAATTCTATAACCTCTAGGGGCATCAAAGATGTTATTCAAATTAATGGTTCAAATGAATGGTCGATAGAGCTTCTAACATTTGATGCCCCTAGAGCTTATAGAATTTGATGATTTTTGGTGAGGATGATCAACTTGCCATAGAGAGCATCCCTACCAAGTTTCATCAAATTCTGAAACATCTAGGTTAGGTAAAAGGCAATTTGTAACCTTCATTAGTAAGATTCCATTAGTAAGAGTATCTCTGCCCATATATATATATATATATATACTAGTAAAAACCCCGTGCCCGAGGGCACGAAAAATATTTAGAAAGAGATGCAAAATATTTCGAGGGCAGCGTCAGTATTTCGAGGGTGGAAAAAAAAATTTTCAAGGGTGGGACAAAATTTTGAGGGAGAAGATAATATTTTAAAGATGGCAAAAGTAATTAAAAAGCGATGATAATATTTAGAGAGGTGACAATATTTCAAGGGTGACAAAAAAAGAGAGCTGAGATTGAGAGAGATCAAGAGAGAAAAAATCTGAGATCAAGAAAGAAAGAGGCATACCTCTCCCCCCTGCATCGGCGATGTGCTCTTCTTGCTCCTCTGCCTCCGACGTTTGCCACTCTCTCTCTCTCTCTCTCTCTCTCTCTCTCTCTCTCTCTCTCTCTCTCTCTCTCTCTCTCTCTCTCTCTCTCCCCTGCGCTTTCTTTGGAAAGGCTTAAGGAAGGGGTCGGGGAGGGGGAAGGGAGCGTATGGGGCTTCAGAGGGAAGGACGGCATGGCAGTCGACTGGGGCTGTCATCTTTTAACCATCGCCTGTGAGAGAAGAGAGGAGGAAAAAGGGCTGACAACAGGGGAAAATTTTCAGCACATTCTGCATAGTCCACAACTGTTTCCCAGAACCAATTAGCACACTCTAACTACAGGCAACTCCAACTACAGGCAAAGGGACAACTGTTATCATGTGCCACATCAAAATAGCCCGAATCTGGTGGGAAACTATATGGGGGTTGGCTAAATAACATTGCAATGTTTTACAAAAAAAATGGAATACACATAGCGAGGGCTGCTCTCTCTCTCTCTCTCTCTCTCTCTCTCTCTCTCTCTCTCTCTCATTTACCACCATCCCATAACCATCAAACCATGTCCCAACTACTTGAGGTCAGATTCAAACACTTACAAAAAAAAAAAGAAGTGACCTTGTGCCATGTGGCCAACTTCCCAATGATCAAATTGATGGGGTTCGACCACATGTGGATGGACTTTGAGCAAGCACTGAGTCGCCACATGGGTGTTCCTCTGCAAACTAAAGTCAAGCATATTAAGTTTGTCCTTGACATGCATAACCTAGATTCAAAGACAACATACAATTACACACATTCATACCAATCATCTCACTGTGGCTGATTTAAATAAACAGAGATAAGATCAGAATACCAAAGCAAGCAAAACATGAAACTCTGAAGCATAGGCAAACAACAACACAGCTCTAAAACCCAAAAACTGTAGGCTCCAGATTCTCAATATACAGACACCCAAAAGTGCCAAAACCCTGTATTGATACCAATGGAGAGGCCAACCCAAAAACCTCAAACAGATGGGAAACAGACAGCAACACCATATCCGAACAAGGGGGGGGCACAGAAATTCCAAACCCAAAATTCAAAACACTCACCAGAAATTCCAAAGCCCACAACCCAAAAGTTTCAAAAACTAAATCCAAGACAAAAAAAAGCTGGAATAAAATCACAGCTTATCTCACACTTACATCTAATTTTGTACTGAAAGACTAACCACAGTCCCTTACCCTTCTCTCAAAAAGGCTTTGCATTTTATGCTAACTACTTCAATGCAAAGGGTGGATTGCCGCGTTGTCAGTATTTGGTGAAGCCAGTGGAGGGTCTGATGCCTCAAATTGTCTGCCTACAGCAAAAAAAGGTAAGTATACTTATCAGCATGCTAATATAATGTAGAAATAATTTAGGTCATGGGCAATTCTGATCATTTTCCATAAACACATGATAACCATTAACACGTCAAAAAAAGGTTTACTTGTATCTAGATTCACTAACAAAAACAATGCACCTTCACATACGCAACATATGGAAACTTGATATAGCTTCCATTACCCATTTTCAGAAACGACATAAGAGCAAGTTTTGGACAGTCTCTGATTATGATCGCATCCAAGTAGCCATCAGAGAATTGCAACACAATCACAAAGAATCATCATGAGAAATATAAATCAGAAACAAAATTGATACCAACAAAAAGAATTTGTCAGTCGGATAATTTAATAGAAGAGTATTTCGACACTTAAATCCTAATTTTCAAAACAAAGAGTATTTGTCAGTCGGTTCATACTGCACCTAGAAAACCACCTTCAGCGACAATCACGTCCGCCTTCGACGGCCAAATAGTTTCAACAAAGGTCCTATATTTGATATGAGTGTCAAAATTCATTCGAAGGCACCCATTTGCATGCAATCAGTGGTGACAACTCAGGTTTATCCACTCATACCATTGTCTCAAATAAACAAATATTACTTTACAGGCCCAAAGAACAATATGGAGGCGACACCACCATCATGGCCATCATCCATCATGATGGCCATTACCGAGTATCAACCAGAAAGAGTATGAAAGCCCTGTTCACCAAGGAATGAAAGCCAGTGTATTTGTGAGATTTCATTTCTTAACCAAACACCTAATAATTGTATATCCCACTCAATGTGCAGATGCAGATGCACATTTATTAAAAACATTTCAACCACAGAGTTTGAACCGTATTAATGTCTTCTATAATTTTATGGAAAATACTATTAAACCAGACAATTTTGTACTGATACACTATAGACCCGATCACTACGGTCCACTGGATCATTGCTTTGTCTTAAGCAATGTGCTGCAATGAAAGAACCTGATCTTAATAGATCAGAAAAATCTGATATTAAAAAACAAAGGTTTTAAAATCAGAAGACCAATGCAAAACAATTGCAAACAAAAAGAAATAAAAGAGTCGAAAGAAATATAAAAATTAGCATTGATGAGTTGGAAAAAAAACAATGATGAGTTCTTTTAAAAGAAAAACCGATGAATTTAGATTCAATGATCATCTCCCTACAAAAATTCAAGAAGGATTGGTTTTGCATAGTTTTCAAAATCAGATTTTTGTTTGCAAACCTTTGCAAACAAAAAGAAACCTCGGATCTTCGCTTTGGTTCAAACAATGTGATGCAATGAAAATAAATGATCTTAAAAGAGAAGAAAAATCTTATCTTAAAAATCTGATTTTAAAATCTGATTTTAAAAATTTGATCTTAAAAAGAAGCTAGTGGAGGAGAGATAGGAGTCAGTTGGAGATGCTCTTAGTAGGTTGATTGTTTAGGCCTATCTAACAGTATTTTGCATAAACCTCCCTAAAATTTTATTAACTTCTGATTCGGCCATTTAATAAAAAAAAGGATCAGGATCTGTTGTTCAGAAAAAGAAGAAAAAAAAGATGACTGTTCTGTTTAAAAAAAGATTACAATCAGCACTTATGAATCTCAAAAATAGATGATTGTTATGTTCAGAAACAGAATGAAAAAAAAAAAGATTGTTATGCTAAGAAAAAGATTACAATCAGCGCTTATGAATCTCATCATATTAAAAAAAGATGATTGTTCTGTTCAGAAATAGAAGAAAAAATAAATGATATCTCTAACAAATACCCAGATCTGGTCATCTACATATATGTTAAAAAAAAGGACAAAGAGTACATTCAGAAAAGTGGGGGAAAACAACTTAAGCAATTACACATCACATCAGAAGTGCACACTCAAATAGGAGAAGCAAGTACACAACTAATGTAAAAAAAACTTAGCCCATTAGAATAGAGGGAGGCTTACCAGCACGGGATGGGCGACGACAATCACCACAATACCGGGCGGCACCGGAGCGGAACCTGTGGACTAAAACAAAAACAGAAATTTTTGAGAAACGGAACAAAAATTATTAATAATTTAATAAACGGAATAAAAGTTGGATAATTGGAAGAAAAAAAAGGAATAGTACGCGATCTCAAATGGCATAAAGTACTTACGCCTTTTGAGATGACGTAAAACTTAAGGGGTAAATAGTTTACACCATAAAGTCCTAATAAGTTTTAGGATTTAGGGTTAGGGTTTTAGGGTTAGGGTTTTAGGATTTAGGGTTTAGGGGTTAGGGTTAGGTTTAGGGGTTAGGTTTTAGGGGTTTAGGGTTTAGGGGTTTAGGATTTAGGAGTAGGGTTTAGGGGTTAGGGTTTTAGGGTTTAGAGTTTAGGGTTTTAGGTTTTAGGATTTAGGGTTTAGAATTTTAGGGTTTAGGGTTTAGGTTTAGGGGTTAGGGTTTAGGTTTAGGGGTTAGGGTTATGGTAAGGGGTTAGGATTCCTCCCTCCCTTAGGTACTGCTCAGGATCGAGGCAGAGGCGGCTCTACGCGGTGGATCGAGAAAAGAAGAGCGATCGACTCTTTGTTTGGCTAAGATCATGAGAACGGGGAGGTCCGTTTGCTGTCAACCAGCCCCTACCCCATTGTTTCCCTTTGCTGCCGATTCAGTAGAGGCAAAAAAAAAAAAAAAATCCGGATGCAGCATCGAAAGAAAATCCGGATGCAGCATCAAAAAGGACAAAAAGGAATAGTACGCCATCTCAAATGGCGTAAAGTATTTATGCCTTTTGAGATGGCATAAAACTTAAGGGATAAATTAAAATATCGAAACTGTCCTTTTCTTTACACTATTTCAAATGGCGTAAATTCCCTATAAATAGTTTACGCCATAAAGTCCTAATAAGTTTTAGGATTTAGGGTTAGGGTTTTAGGGTTAGGTTTTAGGGTTAGGGTTTAGGGTTTAGGGTTTAGGATTAGGGGTTTAGGGGGTAAGGTTAGGGTTAGGGTTTTAGGGTTAGAGTTTAGGGTTTTAGGGTTTAGAATTTTAGGGTTTAGGGTTTAGGTTTAGGGGTTAGCGTTATGGTTATGGTTAGGGTTTAGGATTCCTCCCTCCCTTAGGTACTGCTCAGGATCTAGGCAGAGGCGGCTCTATGCGATGGATCGAGAAAAGAAGAGCGATCGACTCTTTGTTTGGCTAAGATCATGAGAACGGGGAGGTCCGTTTGCTGTCAACCAACCCCTACCCCATTGTTTCCCTTTGCTGCCGATTCACAGTAGAGGCAAAAAAAAAAAAAATCCGGATGCAGCATCGAAAGGTCCATCACTCTTTCCCAACCCTGTTTCATCAAAAAAAAAAAAAAACTCTTATACCAAAAATCAGAGAGAGAGAGATAGTTGTACGTTTTGGTTGATTGAAAGTCCTGCATGTTGTAGGGCTAATGCAGGAGATGGTTCGGACAACAAATGGGCAAGATAGTTGAAAATAGATTTTCAGCATCAACCCTTTGCTATCTGAAATTTTTTCAGATAGCAAAGGGTTGATGCTGTGTGATCGGGTCATTATGCTCGATGAATTCGGTTTTATGAGATCGGTTTTTTTTTCTATAGAAAAAATAGAAAAACAAATAGAGGATCAATGATCTGACCTCACAGTGAATGAAGCAGTAGGACTTGCCGCTGTTCCGTGTGTGTGTGTGTGTGAGAGAGAGAGAGAGAGAGAGAGAGAGAGAGGGAGGAAGGATTTTTTTTTTCTAAAAAACAAAAGATCAAACTTTTTTCTAATATTTTGATCTCAGCTTGCAAAATTAGGAATGATTTTTTCTTACCAATGGATAAACTCTTGAGCATGAGACGGTCGGATTTGGCCACGAAGGGTATATTTCTCTTTCCCAACCCTGTTTCAAAAAACAAAAAAATCTTAGACCAAAAATCATATATAAAGAGAGAGAGAAGCTCCAGCGGGAACCCTATGGATGCACGGGATTCGGAATCGAGGCCAAGGGGGAGGAAGTCGGGGATTCCTCCCTCCCTTAGGTGCTGCTCAGGATCGAGGCAGAGGCGGCTCTACACGATGGATCGCTCTTTGTTTGGTTAAGATCATGAGAACGGGGAGGTCCATTTGCTGTCAACCAACCCCTACCCCATTGTTGCCCTTTGCTGCCGATTCAATAGAGGCAAAAAAAAAATCCGGATGCAGCATCGAAAGGTCCATCTCTCTTTCCCAACCCTGTTTCATCAAAACAAAAAAAACTCATACCAAAAATCAGAGAGAGAGAGAGAGAGAGAGAGGGCGGATCTGCGTGGATCGTGAGACCGGGGAGGTCCATTTACTGTCGACCAACCCCTCCCCCATTGTTTCCCATTTGCTGCCGATCTTGCAGAGAGAAAAAAAAAAAGAGAATCAGGATGCAGTAGCGAAGGGTCCATCTCTCTTTCCCAACCCTGTTTCAAAAAAAAAAATCTTAGACCAAAAATCAAAGAGAAAGAGAGAGAGGGAGAAGATCCGACGGAACCCTATGGATCAAAGGGATCGTGGCGCCGATCGGCAACACCCCACCTCCGATCTATGCATCTTGGCCCCGATCGGCAATGCTCCAGCTCTGATCGGCAACGCCCCACCTCCGATCTATGCATCTTGGCCCCGATCGGCAACGCCCCACCTCCGATCTATGCATCTCGGCCCCGATCGGCAATGCTCCAGCTCCGATCGGCAACGCCCCACCTCCGATCTACGCATCTTGGCCCCGATCGGCAACGCCCCACCTCCGATCTATGCATCTCGGCCCCGATCGGCACCGCCCTGCCTTGAGTCTTCCTCCCTCCTCCTTCCTCCTATGAGAGAGAGAGAGAGGAATCGACATAAAGGGGAGCCAACTGCGGGTGGAGGGCGTGGGGCTCCGACTTCAAAGAGAGAGGAGGGGGGCTCCGACTTCCGAGACAGAGAGAAGGGGGAGGGGGGGCGCACAGCGGGCTGTCTTCCGAGAGAGAGAGAGAGAGAGAGAGAGAGAGAGAGAGAGAGAGAGAGAGAGAGAGAGAGAGAGAGAGAGAGAGGGAGAGAGAGAGAGAGAGAGAGTTCAGAGCGCGAGAGGGGCGCCGGCTCCGACTTCCGAGAGAGATAGAGCGAGATTTAAGAGGGGGATTTAATAGGTTGAGTGTGATTCGATGGTCAGGATTCGGAAATGGACGGCTGTGATCGAGTCGGGCTTAAATAGGTTGAGTATGATTCACTTAGCTCTAGGTGAAACGGACGACTGTGATCGAGTCTTTATGTTTATCCCCCACCTCTGCATAAATCCTAACCGTTGCTTTGTCTCAGTTCATTTGTCCCCCCCACAACCGTCATCCCTTATTATATATATATATATATATATATATATATATATATATATATATATATATATATATATATATATATATATATATAATATATATATATATATATATATATATATATATATATATATATATGGGCAGGGATACTCTTACTAATGGAATCTTACTAATGAAGGTTACAAATTGCCTTTTACCTAACCTAGAGGTTTCAGAATTTGATGAAACTTGATGGGTATGCTCTCTCTCTCTCTCTCTCTCTCTCTCTCTCTCTCTCTCTCTCTCTCTCTCCTCTCTCTCTCTCTCTCTCTCTCTCTCTCTCTCTCTCTCTCTCTCTCTCTATATATATATATATATATATATATATATATATATATATATATATATATATATATATATATATATATATATATATATATATATATATATATATATATATATATATATGTATAAGAAATGGATTTAGATCAAATAAGAACACGCATGCCTGGCTAGTGGATCGACGTTAACTATATAAGCCAATCAATTATTTTATTTCATCTGATTATTATAATTATTTTAATGAAGCTTGTAATCTTAGATTGTTGATCATTAATTGTTGACAAAATCAATTGCATTTGAAAAAATCCTATACTTCAACAAATGTTTTTAGGGCCTATGACCTTTTTCCCTAAAACGAAAGGAATTTTGTAGAACAACAATCATGGTAATTGGAAGCAATAGATTTCAGTAATAGTTTTGAAAATCGGCGGCTATGATCTTAACAAGTTTGGAAAATTTGTACTACTCTTAAAAAGAAATTCTGAAAAAAGTTATTTAGTTTTTGAGTCATGATAACTCGAGAGGAAGATAATATGTAATCTCACTTAGAAGAAAGAGAGCTTTTGTTTACTTGAAACCAGGAAAAGGGTATATGGACGTTTGCTTGTGGGCCTGAAAGCCCCAGAGTCTGGAAGCCTTATCTCATAATCTCCAGTTTCAGCCAACTTCTAAGTGTCAAGTCATCTCTCTCTCTCTCTCTCTCTCTCTCTCTCTCTCTCTCTCTCTGAGAGAAATCCCTCACTTATTTTGAAGAGGGGTTCCGCCTAGACCCCTACCGGTTTATTAAAATAAAAAAAAGTTATAATTTATACCCAATGACACAAAGTACACCAAAGGAGACCCGACCAAGGTGGTCCATCAAGAAAGCCCGAAGGTCCAAACAAAAGTTAGGCACTAAGGTCTCAAAGCCCCGAAGCACACCTCTCTAGCTCCCTTCGAATTCGCGCCTGTGATAGAGAACCCTATAACTGAAGCTAAATCGAGAAGTGTGTTGTCTTCCATCAAGTTCAGTGGTAGGTTCGATTCTGCACCGTCGAGTGTTGATGATTGATCTCGAAGAATCGGAATCGAAGAATCTTCATGCTTCGGGCAGGGAGGGCGGGTGCGCGTGCATGATTCAGGAGCTCTAGACTTGGCTCGAATCGCAGCCCTATCTTCGATCGAGTCAGTCCCTAGGTTTAGCTCAAGTAAGCCCACAATCACAAGTGCACCCAATGGCCGATAAAATCAGTGAGTTGTCAGTACTCCTTGGCTTCTGGACCAGCAAGAATGCACTCACTGCTTGACCCACGTTTGAAGCGGGCTTGGACTTTCATTACTATTCACTAGGGCTGCAACTCGAACCGGTTGGTCGTGTTAAGGGGTCAACCTAGGCCCAACCCAAGGAGTTGAATCCTCTACCTAAGCCCAAGCTCAACCCGAGGTCGGGTTGACCTTCCCTAGACCAAGTCAAACCCATAGGGTTGGCCGGGTTGATTGTGTTGTGTGAGGCAGGTTAGCCGGTTTCAATATGGTAGAGGAGAAATGATCAATATATAACAATTCATTTGTGATAGTACAACACATAAATCAGCTCTTTGCATTCTTTTATGGGTGATGATCCATTGTTGGATGAATAAATGCCGATTCAATAATGGCCATCTATATAACAAGGGATGACGGTTTTGTGCTGACTAGGATAAAACAAAACAAAAAGCTGACTAGACAAAAAAGGAACGTTATTGACTAGATAAAATTCTCCCGCGCACGCGATCACAGCTGTTCGATCTCTCCCTTCCTCTCTCTCTCTCTCTCTCTCTCTCTCTCTCTCTCTCTCTCTCTCTCTCTCTCTCTCTTTCTCTCTCTCTCTCCGTATCTCTCTCTTCCCCCGATCTCTCTCTCTCTCTCTCTCTCTCTCTCTCTCTCTCCCATATCTCCTTCCCCCGTTCTCTCTTCGTCTCTCTCTCTCTCCCCCCCTGTCTCTCTCGTTCTCTCTCTCCCCCCGGCTCTCGCTCTCCCCTGGTTTTCTCTCTCCGTTTTTCTCTCTTTCTCTCTCATCTCTCTCTCGCGCCCTCTCTTGCGCCCTCTCTCTAACTAACTAACTAACTAACTCTCTCTCTCTCTCTCTCTCTCTCTCTCTCTCTATATATATATATATATATATATATATATATATCTTCCACACAATCTCTCACACTCTTCCCCACGATCTCTCTCTCTCTCTCTGGGGGTGGGGAGTGGGGGTCGTACCGAAGGCCCTCGTTTCGTGCCAATCGGCACAGGCATGCACTAGGTAGATACGAGATAAATACCTATCAAAGTTCCACCACAATGCGACCTCAACTTATATTCAACAGATGATCCAACACATAGATTCTAATCGGACCTATTCAATATTATATTATATTAAATATTTATTTTCTAAATAGTCGGGTTTTGGGTTGGGTCGAGTTGTCCGAAGTCTCTACCATGCCCAATCGAAATTGAGGTCGGATTGGGATTTTCCAACCCAAGCCCAACTCATACAAGTAAAATCGGATTGGCCCACCCAAGTTACAATCCTATTGTTCAACATCAGCCAGTACAGAAAGATAGGGCCATATTACATCTTCTTCCATGTTCCCCATCACCGTATTTTCCCTCCCCTTCTTGTGTCCTACCGAGAGTCTTGGGCGTTCTTGGGCTCATTTTGGAGCTATCGACGAGATATATCTTTCTATGGCATCCTATCATCCAACAAGAGATCCAAGGTTAAATTAAAAACGACTTTTTTCCTTGCTTCTTTTCTAATTTGCTCAGTTTGAATTGTTCTTCGTGCAATGACTTGATTTTCTACAAGTTAGACACACACACATAAGTGCACGGATAATGATATAAAATAGAGTGACAAAGCATAGGTTTAGGGGCATAAATATAGTGCATTTATGCACCAATCAGTTGGCAGATAGACTCTTGGTTGGCCTCGGACAGCGGGTCAGCAAGCGGAACATTGGTTGGCCCTTGGCAGGGGGTCGCATATTATTTCTGAACAATTAACAAACCACCTCGACATCACTAGTTTTGCACCATAGAGTCTCAGTCAGCTAAGTTAGTACCTGCCTAGTTGGGAGGGGGTAAGTGCAAGTGCAAAATCTAGCTAACGCCTGATGATGGGACCCGCCAGCCTTGCATAGGGCCCGCAAAGACAACGGTGAGACCCGTCAGCCCTGCCTAGGGCCCGCAAAGATGATGGTAGGACCTGCCAGCCCTGCCTGGGGCCAACACATATTATCTGGGGTATGGTAAATCCCCCCGGGTATTTACTAAAACTCTGGATATTTCCAAACCTCTATAATACCCGACAAATATTCCTAGATCGAAAATCAAGACCGGAATTCATTATTCCACATTCCACTTTTTGATTTCCAAAACTCATCGAGTCCTCTGGTATTCAGACTCTAGTCAAGCCTACTCCACTCTCTGTCTACTTGTATAAGCACTTCTCGGCCTGTCGAGAAGAGCTCTACTCCCTCTCTCTCTCTTTTCTCTACTCAATAGCTCAGCACGCGACAGCTCGATCAGCACTCTACAGTGCACCACACCTTGAATTCAATCCCTAATTATCTATTATAGGGGAACCATACGACGGTCGTAATCTCCCCCCATAGGGGAGAATCAAAATAGTCAGCCCAGTTTCATTTTGGGGGTTGGTATCGATTCTGATTTTGAGGTAGGGCTTGGCTCTGGTTTTGAGGTGAGGCTAGATCCGGATTTCTATTATAGTCCTAGTTTGGAGTTGGCTCTTCAACCCTAGGAACCTTGGTATTTGGATTGGCTTCTGCCCTTCCTGGGTCCTTTTCGACCTGTTGGATTTTAGGGTTGACACCTCTATCTTGTAGAAGCAGTCTTAGCCGATCCGTGATCTCTTGCAACAAGGTTGCATGTCGATCCAATGTGTTTTGGGTCGCTTTTTGCCACGTACCATGTGGTTGTAGGCCTCGAGAAAAACGTCATCGGTTCCGAGCATCCCGGTGGAGATGGGTACGATAAGCCATTGATCCTTATTTAGTGGTGTATAACGATTTTTTGATATATAGGGGCCTAAAGGACAGCTCTAGGGTGTGTCCTAGGATTCCTATATGATGTATGATCAAGGTATGAGACTACATGTGCACTTATGATGATGCAAAGACAATAATATGTTAACTAAAAAAAATTATGCGCTATCCCTAATGATGCCAAGCGATGTGGATAGCACTCAAGATGATTCACACGTGCACATTAATGAGTTAGACACAACAATCAAGCATGCAATGTGTTGACACGTAAATTCAATAAATAAGAAAAGGATGACTTGTTGAATTTCAATACTCAAAAGAGACCCGAACATGTTCTTTCGAGCTCTGATACCAACCTAATGTAGGCTCTAATAAGGCGCACTATAATCTTAAGCCTTTAGGCCGGGTTTTCCTTTGGTCAACAAACTAGGGTTTAATGATCAATATGGGGCCGTATAACGCAAAAGTCAACAAACATATTCACATAGTTTTAAAGATCTATGCCTTCAACATAAAGCATGGATTAAAATCTAACATGTTAAGATGTAATAATATATCAAAAAAATAGAATTTAGTATATAATAATATTATTCGTAGTAATAGATATAAGATTTAGAAAGGTTACATGCATTAGATATTAATGGAAAAGACAGCTATGGATGATTGCTAGGGTTACTGATAAACTAAATATGGCAAATATGATAATGGCATATATTGGGCATCAACTAGAGATGAAACAACGATGGACACGACTGTGATGTGGAGCATAGGTAATGAGAATAGGTAGAAAATATGAAAAAGCAGAGAAAAGATGAAGCAAAAAGATAAATAATACCTGAGGTTCCCACCGTGGGTCGATATGAAAATGCATCGATGATCCTGCTCACGGAGTGAGGCCGGACATTGAGCGAAGCCAGATTATTCGGAAGAACAAACTGAGGTCTATGCGAGGCAAAGTCACGGATATTCTCGAGGCGAAGTCGAGGAAGCGACGAAGGCTGCGGACACGCGTCTGTCCCGGAAGCTCTCACACGGAAGCACAAATTTTAGCAAACAAGATCTTAATTTTCTTCTATCTATTCCCTTTTGTAGAGACAGGGTTTCCCAATGGATGGCTTGGATCAAAAGAAAAGCAAAAGAGGAATGATAGGGAGTATTTGGCCAAGAAAGGAAAGGAAAAGGGAGAGAAATAAGTGAGAGATAGAGAGAGAATAGAGGGGACGGTAAAAAGGACCGGGTGCCTCAGTTTCCACACAGAAAGGAGATGGGGTGAGGGGGGTCACGCACAGGTATGAGTAGAGGGGCAACATCTCAAGTGTGAAGTCCTATTGGGGTTAGATAAGCCTAATTATTATTTTAATTGAGATCCAATATGTCATGTCATCAATTTTTAAAGTTATTTGCCATCTAACCATCAGTTTCGAGACATGCATACATAATCTCGTCCATCGATACCATGCAAACACATGCACATATTTTATTAATATAATATAGAAAACTCATTCCAAAATATCCGGATTCAATCCGAAAAGCCTTCAGATAATATCATAGACATCCCCCATGAATTGGGCAAGAACACGACTAATAATAAGTAAAGAAAATAGGCCAAAAATATAGAAAATAAGCCATAAACTGAAATAAACGACTAAAAGTACTCATATGGATAATGTCCTCCCTGCATAAATAAAAAATGATAGAAATAAAATTAAGCCTCTGACATCGAATTGAAGATGTGACGATGATCGATCTAATAGGTCGGATCATGCTGCATCACTTCTTTCTTTATATCTTGATCGATGACTAGATCTATCCCATTCCTTTTTATCCTAGTCAACTTGTGAATCATAGCAAGTTATAGTTAGGGGACTTTGTAGTATGTATGTACTCTGTGAATTAGTTGTTTGAGGAACTTTGGAGTGATGCTTAAAATCTTTCATTGGTTATATATATATATATATATATATATATATATATATATATATATATATATATATATATATATATATATATATATATATATATATATATATATATATATATATATATATATATATATATATATATATATATATATATATATATATATAGAGAGAGAGAGAGAGAGAGAGGGAGAGGAATGATAGGCTGCGGCGTGCGCTGCCGGCCTGAAAGATGCGGTGGGAAATCCTGGCCGTCCGATTGCACGGATCGGCTGCGGATCGACTGCAAACCGCGCGCAAACCCCCCCAAACGCCCCGTCCGTCTGATCCATCGCACGGACCGTCTGATCCCGTATATATCCTGCCGCTCGGTGTGCTTGAGGGATGATTTGATTCCCATCCGTTCGATCGATGGGATCGAACGGACTAAAAAAATTTCGCTGTTACTGTAGCGGCTACAGTAACAGCGAAATTTTTTTAGTCCGTTCGATCCCATCGATCGAACGGATGGGAATCAAATCATCCCTCAAGCACACCGAGCGGCAGGATATATACGGGATCAGACGGTCTATGCGATGGATCAGACGGACGGGGCGTTTGGGGGGGGGTTTGCGCGCGGTTCGCAGCCGATCCGCAGCGATCGGACGGCCACAAATTCCCACCGCATCTATCAGGCCGGCAGCGCACGCCGCAGCCTATCATTCCTCTATATATATATATATATATATATATATATATATATATATATATATATATATATATATATATATATATATATATATATATATATATGGGGGCAGGGAGCCTGCACCCGAGGTGCAGCAACAATGCTGCACCGCCCCCTTATTTTACCTATCTAGAAGTTTTGGAATTGGATAAAATTTGGTGAGGGTGTTGTCTAAGGTAAAGTGATCATCCTCACAAAATTTCATCAAATTCCAAAACTTCTAGGGGGGTCAAATGGTCGAAGCAAATCAGCCTTAAGCAGTCACCGTTAAAATCTGCAGATTTTGCTTCGACCATTTGACCCCCCCTAGAAGTTTTGGAATTTGATGAAAATTTGTGAGGGTGATCATCTTACCCTAGACAACACCCTCACCAAATTTCATCCAATTCCAAATCTTCTAGGTAGGTAAAACAAGGGGGAGGTGCAGCGTTGTTGCTGCACCTCGGGTACAGGCTCCCCGCCCCCTACATATATATATAGGGGGCGGGGAAAATTATATAAGTAGCTCATGATCTCCTTCTCTCCAGGCAATGTGGGGCTAACTCGTGACCTTGTACACCTCACCTTATCCATCTTGGCACCACAGTCTCAGGAATCTTGGCTCTTGGCTCTTAGCCTATTGGATCTTAGTCGTCACAATCCACCCCTCTTAAGAGCTACATGTCCTCGTGTAGGGTTAGACACCCCCATCCCGAGGAAAACCGGCTCTGATACCATTTTGTAACATCCGCCCCAAACACACAAGGTATTGTTCACTTTGCCCGTGCCCGCACGAGAACTTTCCAATGTGGTCACTCATCCGGGTACTACTCTTGCCCGAGCACGCTTAACTACGGAGTTCTTACGAATTTCGTAGCAATGCACGGTTTTAAAAATGCGTCTTTTATGTTTGGAAGAAAAAATTATATAAGTAACTCATGATCTCCTCTCCAGGCGATGTGGGGCTAACTCGTGACCTTTTACAACTCACCTCACGCCATCCATCTTGGCATTCCAGCCTCAGGAGTCTTGACACTTGGTTATTGGATCTTGGTCGTCACAATCCACCCCCTTAGGGCTACATGTCCCAGTGTAGGGTTAATGTAATGACCGGGTTTTGAAAAAAGAAAGAAAAACAAAAAAAACAAAAAAACTAAATAAAACAAAAACAAAAACAAAAAAGAGAAAACCTAAAACTAAAACCCGACCCACCCCCAATCCCGAACCTAACCCACTACCCCACCCTACCCCACTACCCATCCCAACCCCAACCCCCCAACCCGTGACCCACCCAACCACCCACCCACTCTCTCTCTCTCTCTCTCTCTCTCTCTCTCTCTCTCTCTCTCTCTCTCTCTCTCTCTCTCTCTCTCTCTCTCTCTCTCTCTCTCTCTCTTTTCTCTGGTTCCTCTCTCTCTCTCCCTCTTGAACCCAAACCGACCCCGGCCCTCCCCCCCAAAATCGTCGGCCACTGCCCCCTCTACTGCCGCGCCCAACCCGGCCGGAATCCCACCGACGCCGCCGCCCCCTACCCGCCGCCGCCGCCCCCTACCCTGCACCCGCCGCCCCTAGAACCCCCTTACCTAGCCGGCCGCCGTCCCTCCTCCCCCTTTAAAGTCCCTGCCCCTCCCCCCTTTTTTTTTGCTCCTTCAGCCCTTCTCCCCCTTTTTCCACAATCCGAGCCCCTCTTCCCACCTATCCGATTCCCCTCTTCCCTTCTCCGAGCCCCTCTTTCCCCCGTCCGATCCTTCTCTCCCCTCACCCTCTTGCTGTGTGTGTGGCGTACGGCAGCCGGAGCATAGCCGGCCGGAGAGGAGTAGCCGGTGCCGGGGAGGAGCAACCGGAGGAGAGCCGCCGGTTGGAGCAATCACAACCGACGACCCCCTCGCTTCCGGTCTTCCCCTCTCCGTGGTGGCTGCGCGTAGCCGGCGTTGGGGAGGAGCTGCCGGAGGAGAGCCGCCGCCGGAGCTCAGAGGGAGGAGCCCCTTCTTTGTTCTTCTTTTGTGTGTGTGTGGGGGGGGGGGGTGTTATGGATTGACCAGCCACACCCACCCCCGTTTGCCTCGTGCCACGGCCATGGCCGCCGGCCCGGTGGCCGGTGACGGTGCGATCGCCGAGACCCCACCCCCGTGGCATTTGCCATGGTTGCAGCCATGACGGCAGGCCAAGTGGCTAACGGCAGTACGGTCGGCAAGGCCGACCAAGCCAAACCAAACCCCATCCGACCGGCTGACTAGCTAGACGCTACCCCGGTTGCAACCCTTACCTTGCACGACCGTTGCCGGTTGCTTGACAACCGGTGGACCGGTGGTAGGTAGCCCCGACGATATCACGCCAAGTTGTGGCTTGGCACACCAACCCCGACCTCCCCACAATGTCGATCATGCCCCTTTGGGCCACACGCATGGTTAGCGGGCCCGACCTCCCCGGGTCACACTCGTAGCAAGGTTGTGGATGCCGATGCGGGCCAAACCACCTCGCATGGCCTTTTGCGCACGAGACCAACCTCCAATACCTAAGCCCGACCGAGATCGGCTTTTGTCGATTTTGCCACCGACCGACGCGGTTATGACCGTTTGGCCGGATTAGTGCATTTGGACCCTAATGTGGCTTTTGGCGTTGGCAACGCCGATTAGCCATGACGCTATCTTTGGCATCTCGATTTGTCTGCCAGTAAATCGGCATCCGATGATGCTACCTTTGGCACACCGGTTTGCGTGCCAGTAGATCGATGTCCGATGATGCTATCTTTGGCACATCGGTTTGCGTGCTAGTAAACCGGTGTTCGATGATGCTACCTTTGGCGCATCGATTTGCGTGCCAGTAGACCGGCGTCCGATGATGCATAAATTATCGGCCCGACCAATCAGACCTAAGCCGGTAATATTTTAAGTAGCACTTAATGACCATATGCCGCTGGTATGTTTGGCAGTTGGTGAGCACGTAGACCGAGTCGGAGGCGGAGCGGAGGGCGCTTAGCAGCATCAGCCCGAGCACACTTTCCAGGTGACACTGCACGCTGTTAGCTAATTAATTGTGTTATTATAGAAATTAAGGGTAGGTGTCCATAACGCTGCATGTGGGTCCCGCTGGACATCGTCGCATGTGGTCGAGTGGACCCCGCCTTGCATGCGGAGTCGCGAGTCCGGTGACGCATGCTTAATAATATAATTTAATAAAAAAATTTCTGATTGCTTGGACACCGTAAGTAGGAATTCTCCTTAATATTAAGAATTAATAATTATCGGGCTCACTCTCCTGGATGGAGTGTGGAGACCCAGGCACACGGGAATACAGGCAAGAGTAAATTTCTTTATAGTTATTGTGATGCATGGGTTGTGAGCGCGGTACGAATCCCGGGGTAAATCATCGAAATTGCTTTATTATTATATTGGTGTGATATTCTATCATGTGGAAAGATTCGGACCCCGTGCGCGTAAGGGCCGTGAACCACCCTGCGCGCATCGCTGAAGATTAGTAGGTCAGGGGGTCACGGGCAGGGATTATGGTAAAGCCACTAGGTGGTGCCCTCGAAGAGGGATTGGCCTAGCAATCCTGTCTCGGGGTAGTTAAATCCCCCAAGGAAAGCAAGTTGGGCGGTAGAGCTCCACCGTGAAAGACGGAAAACCCCTTATGATTATATGGGTGACTTTGTGCATGGTGTCGGAGTATGCGCGGCGAGAGAGTTGGCCCTCTACATCGAAATAAAAGGCCCTATAGTAATGCCCGACCGGGGGCAGGATGAACAAAATATCCGGGGTTCACATTGTGTGTGTTTAATTTTATTAACTGTAAAATGGTACTCTCGATAACCTAGTGACAGTAGGAATTGTATGCAAATGTAGAAAATGCATGGACACTTAGGGCGTGATTGAGAATATAGTCGGACAATTAGGTCAATCAGTAAATTGTTAATAAAATACGGGCGTCATTAATTACCTAGGCAGTTAGCTTGTCACTAGCCATTTATTTGGCTAATCTCCCAATTCATTTTGGGGGCTACTCATTCCCACGAGTAGGCTCTTCTGTAGGTTCGGAGACTCAGGGGTAGCCGCAGCAGCGAGGCCAGCGTCGGAGTTAGAACGACGGTGGAGTCTTAGATTACAGTAGGCCTTGTAGTAGTCACTTTCTTTCTGGCATTATAATCGACTAGGTTTGACTCAGTGTATGCTATTAGTTGCAATGATACAGCTGTGTTCTCTTTGGGTAGGCCTCTTCTCAAGGCCCCAAGCCTAGGATAGCTCACAATAAAATATAAAGCATAAAGTGACCAAATTGACTAGCCCATTAGATAGGACATGTGAACCAGTGCCTGAGTGCTAGAGAGCGAGCGAGGCTGCTCGGCTCGCCGTTAGAGGCTTGAGCCTCGTGCTCCCTTTTTAGGGACTTCTGTCACAATGTGGGGCACTGGCGGGCCGCACATGCTGAGAGGATAGCCCGGTTAAGGGTCGAGCGTGATCATCTCCCTGTCGATGAAACTGTATCTTCATATTTTCTTTCAAAATAAAAATATTTTCGTAAAAAGTAAGTTTTAAAAAATATTCCTTGAGAGAGTAGAAGCCCTGTGAGGAACCCTAGCTGGAGTAGACAGTTGACCAAACCCTAAATCCCTTGGTTTTTCTCAATTCACATCCCAGGGATCGGTTCCGGATTTCTGGGGCGTGACAGCTGGTATCAGAGCCTAGGGATATGTTCCTAGGAGTAGTTTCTTGTTAGGTCTAGAGTCTTATTAGGAGGTTGGTGTTTGACTAATCCCTTCTCTTTTCAGATGGTGGGTACCAGAAGTGGTAATGGTGGTAACAACGGAGCAAGATCGTCCGCTGGGCCAGACAGCGCGACGATGATGATGGAGATGCTCCAGGGGATGGCCGCCATGGTCCAGCAGCAGCAGGCTGCTATTGCCCAGCAGCAGGCCGAGCTAGCTCAGACTGCCCTTGCCTAGGCCCAGGCTCGTCAGCAGGCCGAGGGCGAGCGGCAGGGAAAGTTGCTGAAGGACTTCAAGGCGATGGGACCACCGAGCTTCAGGGGTGAGCCAGACCCCTTGGAGACCGATCGATGGTTCCAGCAGACGGAGAAGATACTGAACGCGTTGGGCATCACCGGCGATAAGAGAGTCACCTTCGCCTCCTACCAGTTCGAGGCGGAGGCAGACTTCTGGTGGCAGACAGTTCAGCGCACCCGAGCAGCAGATCGAGGAGCGATCACCTGGCAGGAGTTCGAGAAACTCTTTCGAAAGAAGTACTTTTCGGTTACCGTACAGTACCGGATGGAGATGGAGTTCTTAGCCCTTAACCAGGGGTCTCGTACTGTGGCACAGTATGAGGCCAAGTTTTCGGAGCTTTCTAGATATGCCCTGCACCAAGTAGCAACTGATGCCCAAAAGGCCAGACATTTTGAGCATGGCCTAAAGCCGGAGATCAGAGAAAAACTTTCTATATTCTTAGGTCAGTCTTATGAAGAGGTGGTTAATCGAGCATTGGCGGTAGAGTGCGAAATAGAGGAATCTGAGAGATTCTTAGAAGGGCATCAGGAAGAGAGCTGCAATAAGCGATAAAAGACTTCAACCAAACCTCAAGTTGATATTGAAGGAGGAAAAGGTCAGGAGCAGCTAGTATATCATAACTGCAGACGAGAGGGCCATGTTCGAAAGGAATGCCTGTTGAAAGTGGTATGCTACAACTGTGGCCAGAGTGGCCACAAGAAGAGAGTGTGTCCTTCTTTACGAACTTAATGCAATAATCAATCATGTAGGTTTTCTTTTGTATTTTAGTGATAATATGGTTGGATTGAGTTTTTATCTAGCTATAGCAAGATAATTTTTTAGGTGTTAGGACTTTATGTGGTTGTGTGCGTCGTGCATCTGAACGGGGTAACTTTGAGGAGTTATTTTGAGAGCAAATCATGGGATGAGATCCAAATGATAACTGACATCTCGAGTGGGCGACAAGATACATATCTTCTCTTCAGAGAATTTGGTGGGGCACTGTTCCTGTTTGGGATTTTGGCGGTTAGGGTTGCACTGTCCGAAATCGGGACTTTGACAGTTGTACTGAGCAGATAGTAGTGGCAACGATCGTTGGACCTAATGGTTTTTCATATAGGTAGGTGACCTTTGGCTTTGAGAAATCGTAGTAAGGGAATTACTTTTTCTTATATCACTGTAGGAGGGAAATTAGGATTTCTTGATTTCCATCGACCTTTAGTATTAGACTTAGCCGATGTTTAGGATTCCTTGATTTCCATTGACCTTTAGTACTAGAAACCTAGTCGGTGTTTTAGGATTGTCCATTACTTTCTCTTTGCTAAATTTCTTCGATCCACATGAGTCTTTCTTGTTTGATGTTTATGGTATAAATGCTCTTTTAGAATGGATTCCCCTAGTAATGATGCAGAGCCTTGAGAATAATGGTTTCAAAAAGTGCACCAGGAGGTGGAATGTGGTGGTTAGAATTCTTACGGTTAGCGGATTATGCAATGTCTCGATAGAGACTCTCGTAGTAAGATACGCACTGTTCCTTGGGAACTTTGGCGGTGGGTTGTGACTGTCCGGTAGAGGACATAGTAAGGTTACGCACTTTCTCTTCGGAGGATTTGGCGGATACATACACACTGACTCTTCGGAGGCTTTGGCGGCTACGCACTTTCTCTTCGGAGGACTTGGCGGATACATACGCACTGACTCTTCGGAGGCTTTGGCGGCTACGCACTTTCTCTTCGGAGGATTTGGCGGATACATACGCACTGACTCTTCGGAGGCTTTGGCGGCTACGCACTTTCTCTTCAGAGGATTTGGCGGATACATACGCACTGACTCTTCGGAGGCTTTAGCGGCTACGCACTTTCTCTTCGGAGGATTTGACGGATACATACGCACTGACTCTTCGGAGGCTTTGGCGGCTACGCACTTTCTCTTCGGAGTATTTGGCGGATACATACGCACTGACTCTTCGGAGGCTTTGGCGGCTACGCACTTTCTCTTCAGAGGATTTGGTGGATACATACGCACTGACTCTTCGGAGGCTTTGGCGGCTACGCACTTTCTCTTCGGAGGATTTGGCGGATACATACGCACTGACTCTTCGGAGGCTTTGGCGGCTACGCACTTTCTCTTCGGAGGATTTGGCAGATACATACGCACTAACTCTTTGGAGGTTTTGAAAATTAGTTATACAGTTCCGGTTGAGACTCACGAGAAAAAGTACACAGGCCAGATGGAGTGACGTTAAGATAAAATTGCGATAACTGAGTACGAGAAGGATGTTAGTGATAATGTCAAGGGAATTTTCTAAATTTATGAAATTTGGAAATGCTTTATCAGTTAGGATCTTAAGAGTAGTCTTTGTTTAGCCGTTTCACCCTATTTTAATTCTAATTTCTTACCGATTCTAGTAAACTTTTATCGCTTCAGTTTCTTCTAACAGACTTTCATTAGTACTCAGTAGGTTCAGGTTTGTGCTAGTTGGCTATTAGGTTTCTAATAGGTAACTTCTTCAACTAAATCAGAGTTATTTTAGTCTAGGACTAGTCACCCAACTATGTAGTATGTATCATGTTGTATTCTAGTTTTCAGCTCTCTTCTGTCATTAGGTTAATTATTCTCTTATTTCATTGTTCTCTACTCAGGTAGTATGTTTTCTTCTTCACCTGATTTGTAGACCATAGTGTAACCTTTAGAGGGTTTCCGAGTCATGCCATAATAGTATCGTTGGGAGTGCTTGTGTTATGAGTTTCAAAGAGTATCGGTGTTTTCGATTCAACGATGTTCCTTCCTTACTCTCGTTGGTATGTGACATAGTTATGTTATATTGGATTTAGTATTCTCTAAGCCGGATAGTAGTATTCGCACAGATAATAGAAGCGTTTGCTCTAGAGAGGAACCTTATAGGATATAAGTTTAGATGTACAAGTCGAGTCATTTCTATTGTTACGAATTTAGGAATGTGTATTTAAACATATATGTATGGGCACATATATGTAGTATGCATCCCTATGATTGTAGTGTAGATACTAAAAGTATAAGATTATATATGGGTGTATGGGCGCCCCTATAAATGAATATATTTTTGGTATCAACACTGTCAGTTGAGTGCAGTCTGAACTTCTGAATCTATGAATTTTGATAGTAGCCCTACCGTGGGGGACACCCCTCGGCAAAACTGATAAGGGGGATGCCCCTTATCTAGGCAGGGTTAATGATCAAAACTCATGATTTGGTTTAGTCCGTAATAATAAGAATAGAAACTGGAAGTCTAAACTCGTATTCGCGATACGAGGATTTGGATTTTCACTTCTATCCTAATAATTATGTGACTTGATTAGTATAAGTTAGGAGAGCCTTCCTTTTTGGTATGATTGGTGTAGTGGTTTAGTTTTTGTTGTCGGTATTAGTAAGGATCTTCATGCCACCCGTAATTTCTATTTTGTTGTTCTTGTCTTTCTTCACTTTGGTAGTAGAGATTGAGGGGTATGTATCCTCAGTTTTAGTGGTTAATTTTCGGGATGAAAATTCTATTAAGGTGGGTAGGATGTAATGACCGGGTTTTGAAAAAAGAAAGAAAAAAAAAACAAAACAAAACAAAAAAAAAAAAAGAGAAAACCTAAAACTAAAACCCGACCCACCCCCAATCCCGAACCTAACCCACTACCCCACCCTACCCCACTACCCATCCCAACCCCAACCCCCCAACCCGTGACCCACCCAACCACCCTCTCTCTCTCTCTCTCTCTCTCTCTCTCTCTCTCTCTCTCTCTCTCTCTCTCTCTCTCTCTCTCTCTCTCTCTCTCTCTCTCTCTCTCTCTCTGGTTCCTCTCTCTCTTTCTCTCCCTCTTGAACCCAAACCCGACCCCGGCCCTCCCCCCCAAAACCGCCGGCCACCGCCCCCCTCTACTGCCGCGCCCAACCCGGCCGGAATCCCGCCGACGCCGTCGCCCCTAGGCCCCCCTACCCGCCGTCGCCGCCCCCTACCCTGCACCCGACGCCCCCTACCCTGCACCCGCCGCCCCTAGAACCCCCTTACCCCGTCGGTTGCCATCACTCCTCCCCCTTTAAAGTCCCTGTCCCTCCCCCCTTTTTTTTGCTCCTTCAGCCCTTCTCCCCCTTTTTCTACAATCCGAGCCCCTCTTCCCACCTATCTGATTCCCCTCTTCCCTTCTCCGAGCCCCTCTTTCCCCCGTCCGATCCTTCTCTCCCCTCACCCTCTTGCTGCGTGTGTGGCGCGCGGCAGCCGGAGCATAGCCGGCCGGAGAGGAGTAGCCGGTGCCGGGGAGGAGCAACCAGAGGAGAGCCGCCGGTCGGAGCAATCGCAACCGACGACCCCCTCGCTTCCTATCTTCCCCTCTCCGTGGTGGCTGCGCGTAGCCGGCGCTGGGGAGGAGCTGCCGGAGGAGAGCCGCCGCCGGAGCTCGGAGGGAGGAGCCCCAAGTCAGCCCTCGTTCCCCTTCTCTGTTCTTCTTTTGTGTGTGTGTATGTGTGTGTGTGTGTGTGTGTGTGTGTGTGTGTGTGTGTGGGTGTGTTGTGGATTGACCGGCCACACCCACCCCCGTTCGCCTCGTGCCACGGCCATAGCCGCCGGCCCGGTGGCCGGCGACGGTGCGATCACCGAGACCCCACCCCCGTGGCATTTGCCATGGTTGCAGCCATGACGACCGGCCAAGTGGCCGACGGCAGTACGGTCGGCAAGGCCAACCAAGCCAAACCAAACCCCATCCGACCGGCCGACTAGCTAGACGCTGCCCCGGTTGCAACCCTTACCTTGCACGACCGTTTCCGGTTGCTTGACAACCGGTGGACCGGTGGTAGGTAGCCCCGACGATATCACGCCAAGTTGTGGCTTGGCACACCAACCCCGACCTCCCCACAATGTCAATCATGCCCCTTTGGGCCACAAGCATGGTTAGCGGGCCCGACCTCCCCGGGTCACGCTCGTAGCAAGGTTGTGGATGTCGATGCGGGCCAAACCACCTCGCATGGCCTTTTGCGCACGAGACCAACCTCCAACACCTAAGCCCGACCGAGATTGGCTTTTGCCGATTTTGCCACCGACCGACGCGGTTATGACCGTTTGGCCGGATTAGTGCATTTGGACCCTAATGTGGCTTTTGGCGTTGGCAACGCCGATTAGCCATGACGCTATCTTTGGCATCTCGATTTGTGTGCCAGTAAATCGGCATTCGATGACGCTACCTTTGGCACACCGATTTGCGTGCCAATAGATCTGTGTCCGATGATGCTATCTTTGGCACATCGGTTTGCGTGCCAGTAAACCGGTGTTCGATGACGTTACCTTTGGCGTATCGATTTGCGTGCCAGTAGACCGGCGTCCGATGACGCATAAATTCTCAGCCCGGCCAATCAGACCTAAGTCGGTAATATTTTAAGTAGCACGTAATGACCATAGGCCACTGGTATGTTTGGCAGTTGGTGAGCACGTGGATCGAGTCAGAGGCAGAGCGGAGGGCGCTTAGCAGCATCAGCCCGAGCACACTTTCCAGGTGACACTGCACGCTGTTTAGCTAATTAATTGTGCTATTATAGAAATTAAGGGTAGGTGTCCATAACGCTATATGCGGGTCTCGCCGGACATCGTCGCATGTGGTCGAGTAGACCCCGCCTTGCATGCGGAGTCGCGAGTCCGGCAATGCATGCTTAATAATATAATTTAATAATAAATTTTCTGATTGCTTGGACACCGTAAGTAGGAATTCCCCTTAATATTAAGAATTAATAATTAAATAATAATTATCGGGCTCACTCTCTTGGATGGAGTGTGGAGACCCAGGCACACGGGAATACGGGCGAGAGTAAATTTCTTTATAATTATTGTGATGCATGGGTTGTGAGCGCGGTACGAATCCCGGGGTAAATCATCGAAATTGCTTTATTATTATATTGGTGTTATATTCTATCATGTGGAAAGATTCAGACCCCGTGCGCGCAAGGGCTGTGAACCACCCTGCGCGCATCGCCGAAGATTAGTAGGTCAGGGGGTCACGGGCAGGGATTGTGGTAAAGCCAATAGGTGGTGCCCTCGAAGAGGGATTGGCCTAGCAATCCTGTCCCGGGGTAGTTGAAGCCCCCAAGGAAAGCAAGTTGGGCGGTAGAGCTCCACCGTGAAAGACGGAAAACCCCTTATGATTATATGGGTGACTTTGCGCATGGTGTCGGAGTATGCGCGGTGAGAGAGTTGGCCCTCTACATCGAAATAAAAGGCCCTATAGTAATGCCCGACCGGGGGCAGGATAAACAAAATATCCGGGGTTCACATTGTGTGTGTTTAATTTTATTAACTGTAAAATGGTACTCTCGATAACCTAGTGACAGTAGGAATTGTATGCAAATGTAGAAAATGCATGGACACTTAGGGCGTGATTGAGAATATAGTCGGACAATTAGGTCAATCAGTAAATTGTTAATAAAATACGGGCGTCATTAATTACCTAGGCAGTTAGCTTGTCACTAGCCATTTATTTGGCTAATCTCCCAATTCATTTTGGGGGCTACTCATTCCCACGAGTAGGCTCTTCTGCAGGTTCGGAGACTCAGGGGTAGCCGCAGCAGCGAGGCCAACATCGGAGTTAGAACGACGGTGGAGTCTTAGATTACAGTAGGTCTTGTAGTAGTCACTTTCTATCTGGCATTGTAATCGACTAGGTTTGACTCAGTGTATGCTATTAGTGGCAATGATACAGCTGTGTTCTCTTTGGGTAGGCCTCTCCTCAAGGCCCCAAGCCTAGGATAGCTCACAATAAAATATAAAACATAAAGTGACCAAATTGACTAGCCCATTAGATAGGACATGTGAACCAGTGCCTGAGTGCTAGAGAGCGAGCGAGGCTGCTCGGCTCGCCGTTAGAGGCTTGAGCCTCGTGCTCCCTTTTTAGGGACTTCTGTCAGCATATGGGGCACTGGCGGGCCGCACATGCTGAGAGGATAGCCCGATTGAGGGTCGAGCGTGATCATCTCCCTGTCGATGAAACTGTATCTTCATATTTTCTTTCAAAATAAAAATATTTTCGTAAAAAGTAAGTTTTAAAAAATATTCCTTGAGAGAGTAGAAGCCCTGTGAGGAACCCTAGCTGGAGTAGACAGTTGACCAAACCCTAAATGGTTACTTTTCCATGAGCTCCTTCTATCAGTTTATTAACTTTGGTGGAGTAATCTGCCCTCTAGCCAAATAGATTTGGAGAACTAATGCCCAACTAAGACCAAGATCTTCATAAGACTAGCCACCAAAGACAAGATTCTCACGACCATATCATGAGGAACCACCCGCAATCGTGGACCCCCTTTGCCCCTTCTATGGTCATGCAGATGAGATCTCCAACCATCTGCTAATTCATTGTGACTTTGTGAGGAGCATTTGGGTGATCTTCCGATCCAAGATCCAGGTTAGAACCCATCCCACCTCCTTGACTTCCCTTTGGGGACCATGGAGGAAGAGGCACATTAAAACAAAGATTAGGAGAGGATGGGACATCATCTCAGTAGCCATCTGCAGGAGCCTTTGGCTTAAGTACAATAAAAGAATATTCCTAAATAAGATACTTCCAGTGGAGAATGAAGTTGTTTCTTTTACAACTCAGCTCCTGATTGTACCTCTTGCTTTTTTCTCTTCTTCTCTCCCTTTTGTATATATTTTTTATATTAATATATTGGTAGGGGTCTAAGCCGAAACCCCTTCCCCTATCCACTAAGAGGGATTTCTCAAAAAAAACAAAAAAAAAATTTATTGGTGAAAATGAAGACGTAATTACGGGCACTCAACAACACCTAGGTTTACCGTTGACCTAGTTAGATGAGGGTGTTACAACCGGATATCTTCTCCAGTCGGTGAACGATAACCGCTCAATGGCAGATGTGCCCGACCCATGAATTTAGGGTTGGGAATGGGTCGGTTCGTGTCGTGTCTGGTTCGTGTCGTATCCAGAACCCCTAGATTGGGACCTGACCCGTTTAACTAATCGTGTCTAGATCCTAAACCAATACTCGACCCGCTAATAAACGGATAGACCCGATAAGACCTGGTAAAACCCGTTTATCATCCGGGACTATTCAGTTAACCCGATCCGACCCAATCAGACTCGACCCGACCTGACCCGAAAGACCCGCTGGTATTATATATTATAGTGTCGGATTGCGGGTAGACCCGACCCGACACGACCCGTTGAATACTAAACGGATTTTTCCGGGTCTATCGTGTCCAGACCCTAAACCCGGACCCGACCCGTTTATTAAACGGGTCTATCGTGTCGACCCGTTTATTAAACGGGTCGACCCGAACCCGTTTAGCCCTGACCCAGACCCGCTAACTTCGTGTCGGGTCGTGTCGTGTCTGCCATGTCGGGTCCGAAATTGCCAACCCTACATGAATTGCGCTCGTCCCCATCAGTGCCCCCTCCCGAGACACGCGGCGCACATCCGACATCAACCGGTGCCAACCGACTGGAGAAGAATTGAACTCGAGTGTTATTGACTTCCCTGGTTGGAGAAAAGATATAATGCCCGCAGGCGACTGCTCATTGGCTAGATGCAAATCACTTGGTGGAGTAAATTTGCCAACTTCATATTGCACGATCACAGCCGTTTGATGTACAATATGTAACGAGTGATTTGCATATAGCCAATGAGCCGTCGCCCGCGGGCAGCATATCTTTTCTCCAACCAGCGAAGTCAATAACACTCGAGTTCAATTCTTCTCCAGTCGGTTGGCACCGGTTGCTGTCGGATGTGCGCCGCGTGTCTCGAGACGGGGCACAGTTGGCAAATGAGTTGGCCACCTAGCATTTTTGGAAGTACGGGCTATCAACACATATCCTCCAAGATCTATCTTTCTTGGGATTAAGAAGTGCAAGTACAGCTAGGGTTGAGAGTAGGGCTGGCAATTTCGGACCCGACACGGCAGACCCGACACGAAGTTAGCGGTCTGGGTCAGGGCTAAACGGGTTCGGGTCGTAAACGGGTCGACACGATAGACTTGTTTAATAAACGGGTCGGTTCTGGGTTTAGGGTCTGGACACGGTAGACCCGAGAAGACCCATTTAGTATTCAACGGGTCGGGTCGGGTCGGGTCTACCCGCAATCCGATACAATAATATATAAACCGGTGTTCGATGACGCATATCGGTTTGCGTGCCAGTAAACCGGTGTTCGATGACGCTACCTTTGGCGCATCGATTTGCGTGCTAGTAGACCGGCGTCCGATGACGCATAAATTCTCAGCCCGGCCAATCAGATCTAAGTCGGTAATATTTTAAGTAGCACGTAATGACCATAGGCCACTGGTATGTTTGGCAGTTGGTGAGCACGTGGACCGAGTCGGAGGCGGAGCGGAGGGCGCTTAGCAGCATCAGCCCGAGCACACTTTCCAGGTGACACTGCACGCTGTTTAGCTAATTAATTGTGCTATTATAGAAATTAAGGGTAGGTGTCCATAACGCTATCTTTGGCATATCGGTTTGCGTGCCAGTAAACCGGTGTTCGATGACGCTACCTTTGGCGCATCGATTTGCGTGCTAGTAGACCGGCGTCCGATGACGCATAAATTCTCAGCCCGGCCAATCAGATCTAAGTCGGTAATATTTTAAGTAGCACGTAATGACCATAGGCCACTGGTATGTTTGGCAGTTGGTGAGCACGTGGACCGAGTCGGAGGCGGAGCGGAGGGCGCTTAGCAGCATCAGCCCGAGCACACTTTCCAGGTGACACTGCACGCTGTTTAGCTAATTAATTGTGCTATTATAGAAATTAAGGGTAGGTGTCCATAACGCTACATGCGGGTCTCGCCGGACATCGTCGCATGTGGTCGAGTGGACCCCGCCTTGCATGCGGAGTCGCGAGTCCGGCGATGCTTGCTTAATAATATAATTTAATAATAAATTTTCTGATTGCTTGGACACCGTAAGTAGGAATTCCCCTTAATATTAAGAATTAATAATTAAATAATAATTATCGGGCTCACTCTCCTGGATGGAGTGTGGAGACCCAGGCACACGGGAATACGGGCGAGAGTAAATTTCTTTATAATTATTGTGATGCATGGGTTGTGAGCGCGGTACGAATCCCGGGGTAAATCATCGAAATTGCTTTATTATTATATTGGTATTATATTCTATCATGTGGAAAGATTCGGACCCCGTGCGCGCAAGGGCTGTGAACCACCCTGCGCGCATCGTCGAAGATTAGTAGGTCAGGGGGTCACAGGCAGGGATTATGGTAAAGCCAATAGGTGGTGCCCTCGAAGAGGGATTGGCCTAGCAATCCTGTCCCGGGGTAGTTGAAGCCCCCAAGGAAAGCAAGTTGGGCGGTAGAGCTCCACCGTGAAAGACGAAAAACCCCTTATGATTATATGGGTGACTTTGCGCATGGTGTCGGAGTATGCGCGGTGAGAGAGTTGGCCCTCTACATCGAAATAAAAGGCCCTATAGTAATGCCCGACCGGGGGCAGGATAAACAAAATATCCGGGGTTCACATTGTGTGTGTTTAATTTTATTAACTGTAAAATGGTACTCTCGATAACCTAGTGACAGTAGGAATTGTATGCAAATGTAGAAAATGCATGGACACTTAGGGCGTGATTGAGAATATAGTCGGACAATTAGGTCAATCAGTAAATTGTTAATAAAATACGGGCGTCATTAATTACCTAGGCAGTTAGCTAGTCACTAGCCATTTATTTGGCTAATCTCCCAATTCATTTTGGGGGCTACTCATTCCCACGAGTAGGCTCTTCTGCAGGTTCGGAGACTCAGGGGTAGCCGCAGCAGCGAGGCCAACATCGGAGTTAGAACGACGGTGGAGTCTTAGATTACAGTAGGTCTTGTAGTAGTCACTTTCTTTCTGGCATTGTAATCGACTAGGTTTGACTCAGTGTATGCTATTAGTGGCAATGATACAGCTGTGTTCTCTTTGGGTAGGCCTCTCCTCAAGGCCCCAAGCCTAGGATAGCTCACAATAAAATATAAAACATAAAGTGACCAAATTGACTAGCCCATTAGATAGGACATGTGAACCAGTGCCTGAGTGCTAGAAAGCGAGCGAGGCTGCTCGGCTCGCCGTTAGAGGCTTGAGCCTCGTGCTCCCTTTTTAGGGACTTCTGTCAGCATGTGGGGCACTGGCGGGCCGCACATGCTGAGAGGATAGCCCGGTTGAGGGTCGAGCGTGATCATCTCCCTGTCGATGAAACTGTATTTTCATATTTTCTTTCAAAATAAAAATATTTTCGTAAAAAGTAAGTTTTAAAAAATATTCCTTGAGAGAGTAGAAGCCCTGTGAGGAACCCTAGCTGGAGTAGACAGTTGACCAAACCCTATATCCCTTGGTTTTTCTCAATTCACATCCCAGGGATCGGTTCCGGATTTCTGGGGCGTGACAGTTAAACCCCCCCATCCCGAGGAGATCTGGCTCTAATACCATTTTGTAACATCCGCCCCAAACACACAAGGTATTGTTCGCTTTGCCCGTGCCTGCACGAGAACTTCCCGGTGGTCACCCATCCTGGTACTACTCTCGTACGAGCACGCTTAACTACGGAGATCTTACGAATTCCATAGTAGTCCACGGTTTTAAAATGCATCGTCTATGTTTGGGAGGCGAAATTATATAAGTAGCTCATGATCTCCTTCTCTCCAGGCGATGTGGGGCTAACTTGTGACCTTGTACACCTCACCTCATCCATCTTGGCATCACAGCCTCAGGAGTCTTGGCTCTTGGCCTATTGGATCTTGGTCGTCACAGAAACCAAGGATCTCCTAGCATGCATCCTATCTCCCTCACATAGACCTCTGGCACTACGGGATGGAGATGGACCCCAAATGGTTACTTTTCCATGAGCTCCTTCTATCAGTTTATTAACTTTGGTGGAGTAATCTGCCCTCTAGCCAAATAGATTTGGAGAACTAATGCCCAACTAAGACCAAGATCTTCATAAGACTAGCCACCAAAGACAAGATTCTCACGACCATATCATGAGGAACCACCCGCAATCGTGGACCCCCTTTGCCCCTTCTATGGTCATGCAGATGAGATCTCCAACCATCTGCTAATTCATTGTGACTTTGTGAGGAGCATTTGGGTGATCTTCCGATCCAAGATCTAGGTTAGAACCCATCCCACCTCCTTGACTTCCCTTTGGGGACCATGGAGGAAGAGGCACATTAAAACAAAGATTAGGAGAGGATGGGACATCATCTCAGTAGCCATCTGCAGGAGCCTTTGGCTTAAGTACAATAAAAGAATATTCCAGAATAAGATACTTCCAGTGGAAAGTGTTGCCAACAGGATCAGATCGTTGATCCACCTTTGAATAACTCATCGATCCTGAGAATGAAGTTGTTCCTTTTACAACTCACTCCTGATTGTACCTCTTGCTTTTTTCTCTTCTTATCTCCCTTTTGTATATATTTTTTATATTAATATATTGGTAGGGGTCTAAGCCGAAACCCCTTCCCCTATCCACTAAGAGGGATTTCTCAAAAAAAAAAAAAAAAAAAAAAAAATTATTGGTGAAAATGAAGGCGTAATTACTGGCACTCAACAACACCTAGGTTTACCGTTGACCTAGTTAGATGAGGGTGTTACAACAGGATATCTTCTCCAGTCGGTGAACGATAACCGCTCAATGGCAGATGTGCCCGACCCATGAATTTAGGGTTGGGAATGGGTCGGTTCGTGTCGTGTCTGGTTCGTGTCGTATCCAGAACCCCTAGATTGGGGCCCGACCCGTTTAACTAATCGTGTCTAGATCCTAAACCAATACTCGACCCGCTAATAAACGGATAGACCCGATAAGACCCGGTAAGACCCGTTTATCATCCGGGACTATTCAGTTGACCCGATCCGACCCAATCCGACTCGACCCGACCTGACCCGAAAGACCCGCTGGTATTATATATTATAGTGTCGGATTGCGGGTAGACTCGACCCGACACGACCCGTTGAATACTAAACGGGTTTTCCCGGGTCTACCGTGTCCATACCCTAAACCCGGACCCGACCCGTTTATTAAACGGGTCTATCGTGTAACTTCGTGTCGTGTCTGCCGTGTCGGGTCCGAAATTGCCAACCCTACATGAATTGCGCTCGTCCCCATCAGTGCCCCCTCCCGAGACACGCGGCGCACATCCAACATCGACCGGTGCCAACCGACTGGAGAAGAATTGAACTCGAGTGTTATTGACTTCGCTGGTTGGAGAAAAGATATGATGCCCGCAGGCGACTGCTCATTGGCTAGATGCAAATCATTTGGTGGAGTAAATTTGCCAACTTCATATTGCACGATCACAGCCGTTTGATGTACAATATGTAACGAGTGATTTGCATATAGCCAATGAGCCGTCGCCCGCGGGCAGCATATCTTTTCTCCAACCAGCGAAGTCAATAACACTCGAGTTCAATTCTTCTCCAGTCGGTTGGCACCGGTTGCTGTCGGATGTGCGCCGCGTGTCTCGAGACGGGGCACAGTTGGCAAATGAGTTGGCCACCTAGCATTTTTGGAAGTACGGGCTATCAACACACATCCTCCAAGATCTATCGTTCTTGGGATTAAGGAGTGCAAGTACAGCTAGGGTTGAGAGTAGGGTGGCAATTTCGGACCCGACACGGCAGACCCGACACGAAGTTAGCGGTCTGGGTCAGGGCTAAACGGGTTCGGGTCGTAAACGGGTCGACACGATAGACCCGTTTAATAAACGGGTCGGGTCTGGGTTTAGGGTCTGGACACGGTAGATCCGAGAAGACCCATTTAGTATTCAACGGGTCGGGTCGGGTCGTGTCGGGTCGGGTCTACCCGCAATCCGATACAATAATATATAATACCAGCGGGTCTTTCGGGTCAGGTCGGGTCGAGTTGGATTGGGTCGGATCAGGTCAACTGAATAGACCCAAGTGGTAAACGGGTCTTACCGGATCTTATCGGGTCTACCCGTTTATTAGCGGGTTGGGTACAGGTTTAGCATCTAGACACGATTAGTTAAACAGGTCGGGTCCGAGTCTAGGGGTTCTGGACACGACACGAACTAGACACGACCCGACCCGACCCATTGCCACCCCTAGTTGAGAGTTATGGTTGGCAGATTGGGGGGTTAGGATGGCTCACCTAATTGTAACCCATCTATTAAACATGACAATTTTCCCAAACCCTAAGCCTAGACCATTCCTTTCCCCAAAAAAAACTCTAGGCCAGTAAAAAAAAAAACCCTAACCGTCACCCACATGATCCTATTAATCTAAACTTACCCAACCCAATAAAAAATTAACATTTAATTTATAATTACTGATCATGTACTCTAAATTTACCACACCTGATCCTATTAATCTAAACTTACCCTACCCAATAAAAAATCAACATTTTATTTATAATTACTTATCATGTACTCTAAACTTACCACACCTGATCCTATTAATCTAAACTTATCCTACCCAGTAAAAAATTGACATTTTATTTATAATTACTTATCATGTACTATAAACTTACCATAACCATAAGCAACTTCGAGCGAATCTCGACTTCAGTTAGGGATGGCAACGGTGCGATTTAAAACCGAAAACCGTGGCAAACCGCACCACATGGTACGGTTTTGGTTTGGCAAAATTCAACACCGTCGTGGTGCGGTGCAGTTTCGGTGTAGCGGTGCGGTTTCGGTTTTGACCAAAACCACACCGTTTAGGCCATTATAGTGATAAACCGTGGTGTAACGTACCGTATGGTGCGGTTTGGGTTTTACATAACGGTACACCGCGCGGTGCGGTACGATTTTAGGGTAAAACCGAAACCGCACTGTTGCCATCTCTAACTTTAGTCACAGACTCCCAAATCTCAACTAGACGACCCGCATATTATTTTTCTCCTTTTTTGTCGTTGTAGCGCGGGAAAAAGCACGGGTCGTCTTTATTGCGCAAAACCAGATTACAAGTGTGGCCGGGGCCCGGGTGGCTCGGGTGTAGCGAGTCCGGGTTGCGGCGAGTTTTGATCAGGGGATTGTGGGAAAGATCTTCTGGAGGATCCCTTTGATCCGCGTCTCCACGTGGTGTTCGTGCGAGAGCCCTGAAAGAGTTGCCCAGGACAGAGGTCTTTACAGGGTGAGGGTTTTGGAGAGGCTAAGGAATTTTCGCTGTTCTTTTGTCCCTTCCGTGCTTCGCGCTTTCTTGGCTAGGGGGTCTTCAGCATCGTTCCTCGGTCTTCGCGTCTTCCTCGTTCCTTGCTTGACCTTGACGTCCTTGATCGTCGGTTCGCGGCGTCGATCGTGCTTTTGGCGATGGCTTTGGCTTCGGCTTTTTGGCTTTGGCTTGGCTCCGGCGTGGCTCTGGCTTTTGCTTTGCTTCGGCGCTTGCACTTGGACGTAACCGGGAGAGACTTGCGATGCTTTTGTTCTTCCGGACTTCGCGTCATATCGGCTAGAACATGCGGTGCTTTTACTTGTGGCCGGCGTAGTCGCTTGGCTTTGGCACTTGCGTTGCTTTGGCGCGGGCTTTACTGGGGCTTTGCTTTGGCTTCTTGCGAAGGCTTTAGCTTTAGCGTCAACTCGATCTTCTTCTTTGAACGGCGTGGGCTACTTCTCCGGTGCTTCGACGGTTTACGTGTCGACGGGACTTCTCTTCTACTCCGGGCTTCTTTGGCGTGATCGGAATCGAAGAATACTTTCGAAGATGGTGGGGGTAGCACCGATATCCGTGCGATGGTTGTAGCGTCGGCTTTTGTTGATGAAGACGGCGGGAGTAGCGACGGTCTTCGTGCGACGGTTGTAGCGTCGGCTTTGCTTGATGAAGACGGCGGGAGTAGCGACGGTCTTCGTGCGACGGTTGTAACGTCGACTTTTGTTGATGAAGGCGACGGGGGTAACGATGCTTCAGGCAGTCCGCTCCAGGCTTTCTTCTTCGTGGATGGTGCAGACGTTTGTCGAAGACGACGGAGTGATGACGCTTCGTTCCTCTTCTCCGGGCTTTGGAGCTTGATCGGAGTCGAGGGTTTGTTGGAGTCGACAGGGTAGTGCCGCTCCGAGCTTCTTCTCCGGCCTTTGCTTCTGGCGTCTTCGGAGTCGAAGGGTCTTCTCTTCCGAGCTTTCTTCTTCGTGCACGGAGTCAAAGTCTTGATCTTCGTGTGCAAGGGTCTTCACGTTGATGAGGGCTTTCAGTGGACTAAGCCGATCCCTCGGGGCAGGCTTGCCCGTGCCTCGTGAAGCCTTGGGTCGATGAAGAAGCGTCTCCTCTTCTGCAGAGCTCCCGCGCTTTGTCTTCAGTCTTCGACCTTGGTGACGATTATGGTGTCGGCATCTTCTCCGGGCCTTTGGGCTTGATCGGAGTCAAAGGCCTTGTTGACGACGACGGGTGTAGCGCCGCTTCTCTTCTTCTCCGGGCTTTTGGGCTTGATCGGAGTCGAAGGCTTTGTTGAAGGTGACGGGTGTAGCGCCGCTTCTCTTCTTCTCCGGGCTTTTGGGCTTGATCGGAGTCGAAGGCTTGTTGGAGACGACGGGGTAGTGTCGCTCCTCTTCTTCTCCGGGCTTTTGGGCTTGATCGGAGTCGAAGGCTTGTTGGAGACGACGGGGTAGTGCCGCTCCGATCTTCTTCTCCGACCTTTACTTCTGGCGTCTTCGGAGTCGAAGGGTCTTCTCTTCCGAGCTTTCTTCTTCGTGCACGGAGTCGAAGTCTTGATCTTCGTGTGCAAGGGTCTTCACGTTGATGAGGGCTTTCAGTGGACTAAGCCGATCCCTCGGGACAGGCTTGCCCATGCCTCGTGAAGCCTTGGGTCAATGAAGAAGCGTCTCCTCTTCTGCAGAGCTTCCGCGCTTTGTCTTCAGTCTTCGACCATCGACCTGGTTATGGCGTCGGCTTCCTCTCCGGGCTTTTGGGCTTGATCGGAGTCGAAGGCCTTGTTGACGACGACGGGTGTAGCGCCGCTTCGTTTCTTCTCCGGGCTTTTGGGCTTGATCGGAGTCGAAGGCTTTGTTGACGACGACGGGTGTAGCGCCGCTTCGCTTCTTCTCCGGGCTTTTGGGCTTGATCGGAGTCGAAGGCTTTGTTGAAGATGACGGGTGTATCGCCGCTTCTCTTCTTCTCCGGGCTTTTGGGCTTGATCGGAGTCGAAGGCTTGTTGGAGACGACGGGGTAGTGCCGCTCCTCTTCTTCTCCGGGCTTTTGGGCTTGATCGGAGTCGAAGGCTTGTTGGAGACGACGGGGTAGTGCCGCTCCTCTTCTTCTCCGGCCTTTGCTTTTGGCGTCTTCGGAGTCGAAGGGTCTTCTTCTCCAAGCTTTCTTCTTCGTGCACTGAGTCGAAGTCTTGATCTTCGTGTGCAAGGGTCTTCACGTCGATGAGAGCTTTCGGTAAGCCGATCCCGAAGGGACAGGCTTGACCGTGCCTCGTGAAGCCTTGGGTCGATGAAGAGCGCGTCTCCCCTTCTGCAGAGCTTCGCTTCTTGCCATCCGACCGACCCCTTGAGCCTTCCCCCTCCCCCTCTATTTATAGGCGAAGGGGGGGGGAGAGATATGGGAAGTTTTAATTTTAAATCCCTTTAATATCCCCCCCATAATTGCCCAAGATTTATTCATCCATTGATGAGGGGAATAAGTCTTTATTCGTCTTCCTTTTCTGGCGGGGCAATTATGGCTAGATTTCGCACACGAAATCGATGGCAATCGAGCGCTTCTTCTTGTGCGTCGGATCGAGGGATCGGCGCAGATCCGCGTGTGTGCAGACGTCATACGCAACCTCCCCCCGCGCATGGCGGTATTTCCTTCCTTTTCTTCCTTTTCTTTCCTTTTCTTTTCTTTCCTTTCTTTTCTTTTTCCTTTTCTTTTCTTTCCTTTCTTTTCTTTCCTTTTCTTTTCTTTCCGTTCTTCTCTTTTTCCCTTGCAAGGCTGGCCTCCTCATGGGGGGTCCGGATCCTTAGTAGGGGCCGACCCCCATGGGATTCGGATCTAGTATAGGGCCGGGTGGGCCCCACTTGAGGATGGGCCCACCCGGCCTCTTGTTGGGTGCGAGTCGGGTCCGGGTCCGGGTCGCGTCGGGTTTGCATCCACGTAGGGGCCTTCGTGTCGGGTCCGGGTCCGAGCGCATGTCGGGTCCGCATCCGCGTAGGTGCACGCAAGTCGGGTCCGGGTTAGACACAATTTGTGTGTCTACAGTCGTTTATGAATTGCAGATGTAACGGGGGACGACCGAGGCAGAACAGTAAGTCTTGAGAGCTTTATTTCGAGATCAAATACTTTTTCCCCCTTGTAAGTTAAAATGATTCACGTATAAGTTTAAATATGAAAAAAAAGACAATTTCTTGTGCTATACAAACTGGCAACTATAACATAGTCTGCAACTTATAAGCATGGTTCAAAATCTTTCAAAATTTCACAAAATTTTTTAAAATATTTTTATTATTGCGACCCTATAAACGAAATGTGGGTGACAAAAACATTTCAAAATTTATCAAAATTTTTAAAATTCTTCAAAATTTTGAAACTCAACTCCTAAACCTTTAAAACCAAAACCTTAAACTTTAAACCCTCAAAACAAATCATTCGACTTCTCCGGAATGATTTTTTTCAAAAATTTATTTTGGAGTGTACGATATACCATCCAGCACTAGTCTTGAAATATCAATTCAACGAAAAATACATTCAAATATTTATTCGCTCAAATTGAAGTATACTTTTCTAAAAATTTTGAATAGGATAAATCTTAGATTCCTTTCAATTAATCCATTTCTAATTGTTTAATTAATATGAGATTCTTGAAGAAAAAAATCAGATCTTAATATTGATATAATCACTCGAACTTTGGATATGTTGTTGGTTTTAGACCATTATATAGTTGTACAATATACATATAAATACATACTACCTGGACCTCTTAAATGTTTGATAGTACAGAGATATGATTTAAGCATTTCACAGTATGTATCTATACTTGATTTATGATTGTCAAAAATTCCGTTAAAAGAATCAATCATCTTAATGATATTTTTATCATTTCTATAAAACTATAATATTTCCACACTACCGAAACATTTCCACACAATATTTTCATATTCCGCAATATAAAAATATTGACCGAAATTAAAATTTCAAACCTTGCTTGTAAGTGGAAGACTTATTACACTTTGAGGTAAACATAGAAGAAGAAACTCCGTAGAGTACAGAGCTCGTATAGGATGTGATCATAGTTAGCTTCCTTGGTGGTGTGGTTAGGAAGGGTGAGGGGGTCAATGTCCCAAGGTCTAGAAAATATTGAACCTCTGCTGAGTAGCTACTGCAATATACATACATTGATGATATAGATAAATTGGAGTGTTCAAATGAAAAACAAAGATATTGAAGTTACAAATATAGATCAAGACACGCCGAGCTTGTTTGAACTCTTCCAAGATGACTACACTGATCCAACAACAAGAGAAGAGTCGATTCATGGTACACACATTTCATATCGGATGAATAGCCACAAATCATCCTCGGGTCGAGTGTCTGATTTTCAGATACTTCGATTCAT
This sequence comes from Chamaelirium japonicum, assembly GCA_947650365.1. Taxonomy (NCBI): domain Eukaryota; kingdom Viridiplantae; phylum Streptophyta; class Magnoliopsida; order Liliales; family Melanthiaceae; genus Chamaelirium; species Chamaelirium japonicum. The sequence goes on from OX393549.1 coordinate 102,815,535, forward strand.
TTGGATTCTGTGGTTGCCGATGGTTCCGTAGGTTCTGCTTTCACCGACCGATCCTTCTTCGGTCCGATTCCTTTTGTTCAGCTCTGAATACATTTCTTCTATTAGTGGTTTCCACAGGCGGACGCGTGCGTTTATAAACCAGTTGGACACCTGATATCGACGATGGACAGCAAGAAAGAGAAGAATGGTTAACTCTCAGCCCCAGAGCACTTGAATTATAACTGGGTTTCACTTTCTCATCAACCCAACCCAGTAGGGAGTCAGACAAAGGCATTTCCACCTATAATATGAGAAAATAAAGAGCGAAGATCAGAAGGGACCTCAAGTGCAGTACGATACCTGGCTCCTCGTCAATCCACTTTGAATGGCAAGCAGATGCTTTTCATTGTCTTTCGGATACCTGAAATAATGTCACAAGCAGATGCATGATCAGGTACACTGTTGACTATTTTCACGGAAACTTCCATCGAATCCCTATTTTTCTAGTAGTAAAGCAGGCGACTCACGGGTGCAGAAAGTTCTGGAACATCCATGCCCGTAGAACGGACACGGATTTTTCAGGCAGGCCCCTTTGAGGCCTCCAGGATTGCGGGTCGTTCCTCCTCAGCTGCTGCAGAGCCCACTGTTTCCGGATGAATGACGATTCGAAGGTTGTCTCCTTGTCCCTAGCGACTTCCCCAATAGGTTGCTGACTCGTCAAAATAATATGACCGGTGATCCTTTCCCTCAAGTTTTTATAATGGGCGAATATTGTATGAAGAGCAAAATGGGGATGCATCTGTGGCGTGCCCGACGCGGTGGCATTTTTGAATGCAGACATAACATTCTGGATCTGGTCCAAGCACTGACTGTATCTACCGTCGACCTAAAAGATCAAGACGCCATGGGTTCATGATAAGTTGAAGTTGGTGGGGAGAAGACCATGTGATGGTCAGTAAGAAATTTTCGTAAGTAATGATGAGGTAGATACAAAATTAGCACTAAACCTCTAAAAAAATGAATACCGCACGGTCTGCACAAGTTTCCCATGGAATGAAGCATGAGATGCAAGTATTTGATTGCTAGCCCGTTTTCATACCTAATAAGTTTTCATCACTGTGGACCACATTAAGAGGCTGGATAGAGAACAAGCCCAAATGAAGGTGAAGAGTTCCCAATCAAGATCACCTTAAATTATGAGAATACTTTACAGCTGTTTAACACAAACCATTGGACCTTTTTTCCTTTTCCTAAAGTGAATTGACACATATGAGTATATTACTCTTTGGATGGAACAACCCATAAAGAATTGACTAAAACACTGATTGTTAGTAAATTAATGTTGTGAAAGAGAGAAGGGGTTGCCAATTTAAACAACTGATTAAACAAATATGCGCAGAAAGTTCATTAGTTACGAAACTTGTGGAGAACATGAAAATCAACTCATTAGGGCATTAGCCCAAGGCAACCATATAGAGAGAGTGTTCACCTGCATATTACTCCGCCAAGAGTTGCAGTCTCCAAGGAAGATGCAGAAATTGGTGGTCGACCGGTGATCTATGGGACCACTAGCTCAATCAACATCTGTAAAAGTTCCGAGTCTTCCGACACTCTAAGAGAGAAGAATAGAACATGAAGCGCGAACGAGTGATTGTGCCACAAAGGCATCAAAGAATGCACAAAATAGCAGCATAATAGACAGAGCGGGAAGCACTAACAAATTGACCGAGAGTGTGCACAATGAGTGGTAGACAAAGCCCCCAACAAGTTGATGATACCGCATAAGATTCAAAAGAACCTCATTGTCAATAGGACAAAGTTTTGCATAAAGCCGCATTGGAGTATCCACGGTTTGGTAGTCGATGAGGGAGCCCGCACAAGCAAGTAGGCAATATACTTCATACTCAAGATCAGGTAGTCCCGAGAATAGAAGGCTACTTAAAGGCCTAAGTAGTAGTATGGGACCAAGACCATTCATCTCAAATGAACAACCACGAGGGGGCAATGAACAGACAAGGCATAATTATAAGATCTCTCCACAAAGCCAATCATAATAACAGGCTGACAAAAATGCTCAGTAAATGCACGAGGGACCTACTTGAGTTCATAAATGGCACGACAAAGCCGACATGCATGTTATAAAGAATAGGAAAAGCCATTGAGAGGCTGGTTCACGTTCATTTGATAGTGCCTACAACCACGAATAACAACCATAACAACAATAATGCGGATCGAAGTCACAACCATATTAACAAATGACTCGAGATAGTCAATATTGTACTATTGAGAAACCTACGAGCAACCAATCAAACATTATGCTGCTCAATGGAACCATTTGATCGAGTATTGATCTTGTAAATCCATTTGCACCTTATAGAGACCTTGCTAAGAGGAATTAAAACAAGATCACAAGTACAAGTCTGCTGAAGGGTCTGGAGTTCCTTAATCATAACTTACTCCCACTGGGGTAAAAGACCGCCTCACGAAAGGACTAAGGCTCCTAAGCGAAACAAATGACTGTAAGAAAAGAGTAATTGTGGAGAATGAGTCAACCAAAATAAAACTTCACCAATCAAGGGGATGAGTTTGGCATCGTTCCCAATGATCGTACTGTTGTTCCTGCCTATACAGTTTTTTCAAAAATAAAAAATGCATAGGTAGGAATAACATAGTAGTCCTGGGGAACGATGCCAAATAGGCCCCAAGTGTCCACAACAATAACAAATAGCCATAGCTGACGATCATGCTTCTCCTTGAGCATCTGACACTCATCAATCACATGTCCGCACCTAAGAAGCATTGACACTGGTACGGGAACACGGGTACGATACGACACGGGTTCGCCGACACAGCAAATCCTAAAAAAGGACACGGGTACGGCGGGGACACGGCAAAATAAATTTATATTTTTAAATTTATATTTTATGTATGTTTACAATTCATATATATTTCAATAACCGAAAAAACCTCATAAAAAACAACTAAAATAAAATTTTAATTCATACTGAATCGCTATCGTTAGTTACATCCAACCCGATCGGTGAATCGTAGACAGCTCTAAATGGTATGGAAATAACAGTCGTGTTTCAATTTTGACTTCAACCTATTTGAAACCTAAGATGATAAGATAAGTTAAAACCAAATCTGAATCGTAACCGTCCATCATAACCATCCTGACAAGTGAATCACACTCAGGCCCAAATGACATGCAAAAGAATGACTGCGATTCAGTTTTGGCTTCAACCTATCTGATTCTCTGAGGTTATAATCTCAGAGGATCAGATAGGTTGAAGTCAAAACTAAATCACCACAGCTTGTAACCCGACCCAATATCGAACAGTCCGTCAACCCGCAGTGTCCCGAGTGTCTGAGGAGTGTCCGAGGAGTGTCCGACAGTGTTCGGCTCCCGGAAGCATGTAGGACACGGCACATGCGTGTCCGATGCGTGTCCAGCGAGTGTCCGACAAGTGTCGATGTCCGACACGGGTACGGAAGGCCTGGGGAAGTGTCCATGCTTCCTAGGTCCGCACTTATACAGTAAGCACAAAAGGTACAAGATGCAAAGATATGAGCTACGTAAGGAGCGGATGGGAGTGGATGGACCTGTTAGAGAAAAAGCGGCTAAGGTTTGGAGAGAATATGATGATTCTTATTAGGGGATTAAGCTCTTAGCAGTACCAGGAGTGACAGGCAGGCCATTAAGAGCTGGAAGATGCGAGGTAATGAAAAAGTAATTCCTCAAGTCGTTGAAGATAGTCAGAGTCAGATGGCGGAGGTGCTGGGGCAGCGAGACCGATAGCAGCAACAGGCTAGCAGCAATGCCGCCATCATGACGGATAGGACCCTGACCACGACCGACTGACTCGACAGAGGGACTAGACAAGCAGTCACTGTGTGCAGGTGGCATAAAAACCGACAGATGTTGCAGGAGTTCATAGCAAGAGTACCCACGATAGGTGCCAGACTCGGTCTGTAAGAGAAGAGAGACAGCATGGTCGCAGTAGTGGTACAACACAGGGAGGTTGTAAGGAGGCCTGCAGGGAGGTGGGCTGTAGAGAGATCTAATGGGAGGGTGTTGTAGGGAGACCTATGGGGAGGTCTACAGGAAGTTCAAATCTAAGGTCAGATTTGTGGTTAGATTTATGCAGAGGAGTTGCATGATTTGTATTTTTCTTTTTTTTAACATTGGAAACTGTAGGGATGGGGATGATCGGTGATTGGAGGAGGCTCACAGGAGAGGCAGGCATTGCGGCGGTTGCTGGGGAGGCCGTCGATGAGGGAGATCGAAGGAGGGGAAGGGGCATCCATAAGAAGATACAGCAGGGGTGGGGGAGAACATAGAAGGGGAGCTACCGGATCTGATGAAGAAAGACCGGAGGGGCTACCTGCTGCAGGTGAGGGAGGCCAGGAAGGGGTTGTTGGATCTAATGAAGAGAGATCGGAGGAGCTGCCGACTGCGGGTGAGGGAGTCCAGGGAGGGGCTGCCAGATCTGATAAAGAGGCCGAAGAAGGAGCTATCAGCTGCAGGTAAGGGGGGCCGGGAAGGGGCAGCAGGATCTAGTGAAGGAGGCCAGAGGAGGGGCTGCCGGATGCGCATAAGGAAGACCGGTGAAGGGGCTACCAAATCTAGTGAAGGAGGCCGGAGAAGAGAGGGGCATCCGAAGGAAGATGCAGCAGGGGTAGGGGGGAACAAAGAAGGAGACTTGCCGGATCTGATGAAGAAAAGCCGGAGGGGCTGCCGGACCTGATGAAGAAAGGTCGGAGGGGCTGCCGAATCTGATGAAGAGAAACCAGAAAAGAAGCTGCCGACTGCAGGTGAGGGAGGCCGGGAGGGGATACCAAATCTGATGAAGAGAGGCCGAAGAAGGAGCTGTCAGCTACAGGTGAGGGAGGCCGGGAAGGGGCAGCCGGATCTAGGGAAGGATGCCCGAGGAGGGGACTGCCGAATGTGAGTGAGGAAGACCGGTGAAGGGGCTACCAGATCTGGTGAAGGAGGCCGGAGAAGGTTACTGGCTGAGGGTGAGGGAGGCCGGTGGAGGGGCTGCCATCGTCGTCCCCTAGGACTCTGATACCATATTAGAGAAGAGATGACTAGGATTTGGACAGAATATGATGATTCTCATTAGGGGACCAAACCTAATATATACAATGATCTATACATGTAACCTGACGCATCTATACATATATTGACAAGACCAAAAGCTCAGTGGGAGAGACAAGAGAGATCAAGATGCATTGATGAGTCTTCTCCATAATAAACTCGACTAAAGCAACGTCCAAACTGGGAAGAGAATCCCAATGAAGAGCCGATCATGAACTTGCTTAAAATCAAAAGGATAATGCATGGCTAAAAGGTACACACATTGATGATCTCACTGCCGCTGATACTGCTCGGCAAAATCAGGTGGACAAATGGTCTCATAGATTGAACCTCCTCTCAATAGCCTGTCCGTTCAGTAACTCCTAAATGGAGCACTTTTCCTGTTGAAAGTATATCACCTCCCAAACAATTGATACTCATATTCGCCACCATACTGCACATACATTCTAGTCAAGTAATCCCATCATGCATAAGAGGTAGTGGGACGGCCGATCTCAACACAAAGAGGTCTCCACTGACGTAAAAAGTGCATGCCAAAAGGCGACGATCAACACTACTCCACTCAATAGTAGACTCGGGTGACGAAGAGGTCCCAACAACACCAGAGGTAAGAGGTCCCAACAACACCAGAGGTAGTGGGCGTGGTCATGGCTATATATAATGTGTCGTTAGATGTAGGAAAAATGGTGCCACCAACATATCTGTAAAGTATCATGCCATCATGTTCGACCTGAGAATAAGAGAATAGACAACATAGTTACCGACTCCCAAAAGCAATATGTTAATCTTAGGGATTGACTCGTGCCCTATACATGTCCTCGGTGGAGTTGCCGTGAAAAAAATACTCCAACAAGCTAGAAAGCTCGATGACCAGTCGATGAACGGAGCAACCCAATCGCACCCAATTCAAAGATGCATGACTCCAACTGCAAGTAGCAAGAAGTAATGGCACATCTCACGTCTAACTTACAATGCATAGCCCATAGTCCCAATAGGCAACAATGCAAGCAATGATAGAAGCGACACCAGATCGAGCACCTGGTGTGCTATAATGGGCACAACAAGAAGCACAATAACAATAGCAGGGAGGAATCAACAAATCTAGGAACTGAGAGCTAGAGTTGGAATTTCAAAGTCACAGGTATACCGAGCTTAATCTCCTCCTACCAAGTTCACTACTCTTCTCCGTCTTCGAGTCCTAACCCAATTCCCAATCTCAGAGAACATAACAAAGCATTGAAGTTGTTCTTTATACCACTTGATCATTGTGGATGGAGGACAAAGAGACAAAAAACTCAGCAAGCAACATCGATATTTGATAGCAATATACAAAAGAATAAATAGAAACAATTAGGGGTGATGAAGAATAGCTCTCATGTAGAAGGAACAATGGACCATAGGTAAACAAAGCCCTCTATATGAATTAGACAAACCTCGGGACGGATCGGATTAGAAAAGAAAAAATCACATTGACTTAAAACTTGTCTGAAGCTCCACATGACTTAAAAGGAGGGCAGGACAGGTTTGAGTTGCCTGAACCTCTCATGATCGTTCAACCAAGCCAATGTACGGTTAAAAGCTAAGATTGATTAGGATTAAGATACCTAATCATTTAACAGTTGCCGAACTAAGGTAACCTCAACCTCTTCACAGTCACCTCTCTTCCTCAAACACCTCAGTTGGGAGTCATAGTTGTCAAGGCGTCAAGGCGCCCGGAGGGAGGCGTGGCCTAATGTGCATAGACGTGACCTTCTGTGCATAGGCATTCTCCAGGCACGGGTATATATGTATAGTCTATACTTGCAGGTATATATGTAATAGGAAGCAATATAACACCTTACTAACATGAAATTGAACATATTATAGTCAAATACATGCAACACAATGACACATACATAATATAAACAAGTAAACAACAAAAGGAACAAATAGAATACAAACACTTGCTAACATAAAATTGAGCATATTCTAATCAAATGCATACAAAACAATGAACACATAGTATAAACAAGTATACAACAACAAAATGAACAAAGAAGATGAGGGCGGGTTGGGTTTTACTTTAACAAAAAAACAAAAATCATTGCCTAAAACTAGGCGTGCGCCTAGCCTAGGTGCGCCTGGGCGCACTGGGGCCTAGATATCTCCGTGCGCCTAGGCGTGCCTAGGTCCGAGCCTTGACATCAATGGTTGGAGCTAACGATTAGCAATTGCCACTGGTGAACAAAAGACCTAAAATTGTTTACGAATAGACGATCAATTGATGATGCTGATGAAGAAGAAGTGAGCAGTCACCGTCGATGAAGGAGATCAGGCAAAGACTACCAGTTGTAGCAATCCTGACATGGAATGCTACTGATGGAGGCAACAAACTCAGATCTAAGGCTGGCGGCACCGACAACCCGACTACGGTGGTGGTCATAGATAGCAAATAAACAAAGATCTAAAACACAACCTTGAAGACTGCGTCAATGGAAAGACTTCAGCGATTGGGGGCATGAGTCTCACACTAATTAGTAACAGGGCGCCATCTTTGAGATCCAAGGCAAATGAAAATCATTCTTTTCTATTTGAGATGAACTGCAACTAGTCACCTTCTGGACTTTCATGACCCTTTCAGGACTTAGATACAAGACGAGTATAATTACAAGACATATCGGATCACACTACTGCACAATATTGACCGTCACAATCCTCCTTACATTCCAGATGGGGTTGACTTAAGATCCTTTTCAAGTATTTTCATGTTCTTAGGTTTCTTGTTGTCATAATTTGCATGCATGACTTGAATGCAATGCTTACATGTTTACTTGAGAGATCTTTGTTTATTATATTTCTTACAATTTGCATTTACTATTGTTTCTAATGACTAATGTTATTAAATCATGTTATCTTTGATATTTGATGCATCTAAACAATGTGAGAACATATTAAGTAATATGTTCATCAGCAACCATCGTGAGTGCATATAGGATGTTAGATTTCCACAAGAGCTTCACAAGTGGTGCATAATGACTTATAACATGTCTTACAATCAAGGTACAAAATCTCGAAATATTTCGCGAAATATCGCGAAATATTTCGGTTTTCCCAGACCTCGACACGAAATGTCTACTGCGATATCAAACGAAATAGAAATCACGATAATATCGCGATATATCGCGATATTTCGCACGATATATTTGTCAGCACGAAATATCGCGATATTTCGTGGAAATTTCGAGATATTTCGGGAAATTTCGAGATATTTTTATTGAAATCAAATGGGGGGGTATTTGCTTATTTTGATTCACTTGGTTTTTTCGGTTTTTCATAAAATTTGTATGTTGAGAAAAGTGGTTAAATCAACTCATTTTTAGCTCAAAAAATTCCACAAGATGTAGAACTACAAGTACATCTAGAAAACCATGGTCCGTCAAAGAAAATTTTGAATGTATAAAAACTTTTCTTTATAAAAACTCATTTTTTCAGACTTAGTAAAAAAACAGTGTTTTGCATTTCAGCATAATTTTTGTATGATTTCAAACTTGCACAAATTTCTTGTTTTAAGTCCATTTTCAAAATCGGTTGAAGCATTAATTTAACAATCAACTAATCTTTATTTTGGAAATATTTTTCTCCACAAAAAAGATTAAAAACCATTTTAAAAACATAGATCAAAACAGGACCAAACAAGACTGCACAGACTCAAATGCAGAATATATGCTTTGTGATGCTCTACACCCATAGATAGGGTATAAATATTATCTGAGTGTTCTAAAACGTGTATCTATACTTAGTTTATGACTATCCAGAGTTTCATTCAAAAATTCCATTAAAAAATCAATATTTCCACCATTTCCATCAAATCACAATATTTCCACACTGTCGAAATATTTCCACGAAATATTTCCATTTTCCAGGAGGTCGAAATATTGACCGAAATGGAAATTTCGAACCTTGCTTACAATCACTACTAAGAAAATATAAATAATTTAAAACGAAGAAAAAACTAGCACATTTCAGCACAAGACTAGTTAGGAAACAGTCTTGTGTATCCTTTCGTGCTAACAAGTGCATTAGGCACAGAACTAGTGTTCCAGATCATGAACAATGCAGCTGGATACACAATTAAATCCATGACCAAAGCAAATAATTGATTGTTTTGTCAATTGGTCCATCATCACTACATAGCTTGGATGATTTCATTTATATCCACTATCAGGCAGCAAGATAGCAAATTTCTTCATGAAGTCACCTACCCTTCAGCAGTCCTTACTTAAGCAAAATTTCAGTATAGACCCATCTTGAATTTGAGGGGGGCAGAAGCTTTTGTGTGTAATATAACAACATTTGTACATACTCTGATACCATGTGAAGTCTTTACATTGTATGGTCTTTAGTAACCTTATTTATATTTACACTGTATCCTATCACTAATAACCTAGGCGACCGTGCTAAATTTGTATCCAATATCACTGATAACCTAGGTGACCTCTCTCTCTCTCTCTCTCTCTCTCTCTCTCTCTCTCTCTCTCTCTGTGTGCGCGCGCGCGCGCGCGCTCTCTTTACCAAAACATATTCACATGTACACATGTAAAAATTTAAGACATAGGAATAGCAGTAGTAGATCAATTAAAGACATTGTAGAACTATAAATCAAGAGACAAGATAGGAATGAATGCGTGATGTGATGATTGTACTATGTTGGAACATTTGGAAAGGAGAATAACACAATTTTCAGCAATAATAAGTCATCCGGAAGAAGTCTTGAAGTTCATAGGTATCCATTTTAAGATTTGTAAGCCGTATCTTTCAGAGGTAATATGTATGACTTTCTAAGTTCTCTTCTTTGCTGTTCTTTTGGATTGTCATGTACTCTATTTTTTCAATAAACTGGTAGGGGTGTAGACCCAATCTCTCTCTCTCTCTCTCTCTCTCTCTCTCTCTCTCTCTCTCTCTCTCTCCACAATATACATTTCTCATTAAAAATGGGACAATTACAAACAAAGCACAAAATCAGGTTTTATTGGAGCATCAGTGGCGAGGACAAGCCCCTTTCAGCACCTAATCTATCGGTTTACCAGCGTCGTTGTCGCCTGAGAGCTGTCTCTATTTCACTCTGTTTGGCCCAGTTATTTTTTATTAATATATTTTTTACTATTTTCGGAGTTCCTTTTAGGCCTATTTTTAAACTTTGTGTTTAAGTCATTATTTTTTCAACTTGGATGTAAATCGACCTATTATCTAAAGACTTGGTATTCTTTTATTGAGAAGAATGAATATTTGAATAAAAATCTGGTTTTCCTGGATCGAAGATAATTAAAGGAGGATTCCTCTCAATCCAGTGGACTCTGAATCTCCACCCATCTCTTTTTCTCCCTCACTCAAACCCTAGCCGTTGTCTCCCTCGCTTCTCTCTACTTGAAGAAGTGCAGTCAGTCCCCCCTCCCTCCTCTTTTTGTGTGCATGACGTGCAGTTGGGCCACACCGCAGCCATTTGCAACCCAGCCCAGCACCATAGGTCGACTGGGCTCCACCGCAGCCTTCTACAGACAACCAATCACCACCCGGCTTCCCAGTAGTCTCATGCACCTTGCTTACCAACGCTTGGCCTCCCCATAATCAACCACAGTTCAACCAGCACCCCAGGTCTCCCCAGGCTCCTGATCAGGCTTCCAAAGGCACCTCGGATCCCAGTCGTCTCCTGTGTGCTCCCCCGATTCGTTCGACGACGAGTAAATCTTTCTCTAAATTACTTGCGGAGATTTCGTGAAGCATTGACAACGCTCATAACTTCAATTCCACTAGTTTGAGCGATCTAGTATGAGGAATCCAGATCTCATCCCCTGGATCCTAACTTGCATCAAAGATGTGACATCCTTGTTATATTATTCAGCATTTCCCAACATCATGCCAACCCTAAATTAAATTTATTTACTTGCATGTTGTCCGTTTGTTTAGCTTCCAAACAATACATGAACTCGCGGTTCTTGAATCAAACTTATTGCACCTAAATATTAAATCTTTCAAACCCTCTATGGCAATTAGAAAATTTATCAGTGCAATCTTAAACCCTAATCTACTCAAAAGTCCTTACTTCCATACGACCTACCCGTGAAGAATCCGTATGATTCGGATGAGGGATTGAAGAATCAAGATCCTAATATTTAATCATCAAATGTGCTAATTCTATAACGACCACATCTTTCAATGGCCACTCATCGGCATTGCTGAAATTAAATCTGAAAATTAACAATCCTTATAAAGGCTTCGTTCCTACTTTGTCCCACATCAATCAGTGTATCAATAATTGATAATATATGTCAAAGACTAGGCATACATATGTCTAGCAAAACAAGATCAACTTAGATGAACTATGATGGCAACATTACATTGACATAAACCAAGCCTGCAGAAAGCTAAGTTCTCAAAACGTAACACTCTGGTTTGTCCTACTTAAAAAAAAACACTCTAGTTTGAAAGTACTATCTAAATTGTCAAAACTTAAGATGAAGATAAAACCTAAATTGTGAGTACCTTGAACATTTACAAGAAAGCCAGATAAAAAAAGATCCACATACCATTTGAAGTAAACTTAACAGCTCCGGTGTCTCTGTATTGGTTTCCCGCTCAAGTGGGATACTTATATGGTCATGGGATTTTGTTTCTTCAACAGAACATGGAAAATCATCAGACTCTATTACCGGAAGTCCTTTCACAGTGGAGAAACAGGAAGAAAAGGACATATTTGCCTCGCTCTCAATCCCACCAGCTGAATCATCCATCTCATCTAGTTCCTCGAGTGCATAGTTGGCGATTTCACCAAGTATTTCTTGGGCCACATGGAGGTATCTTGATCCTAGTAGCACACGAGAGAAGTTAACTGGGCTAGAAGAACCACAGTACAGCGAAAGCTCCTCACTGTTGGGGAAACTTTGTCCCAGCCCCTGTCCTATTCCAAATTTGAAATTGTGTAAAGAATGTTGAAAGACAGGCGAACAATCCAACAGCTCACTAGTGTCTGGATATCTAACATCGTTTGATGTGACTCGAGTTATACCAGAGCAGCTTACGTCTGAGTACTGGTCCACAACATTATGCATGTTGACCATAGAAGACTGGCAGGAGCCGAGACTCAGTGACAGCTCGTTACCAGCTGCACAGAAACTATATGGATGATCAAAGTTCAAAGGTGACTTATTACTCCACCCTGGCTCTGAGTTTCCGATGACGTGATAAGATGGACGAACAGTGCTCATTGTTCTGGCTGAAGATGTTTGGCAGTCCAGAATGTCATCACAGTTCCATTTACAATTTAGTTGGTCATGCAAACAGGTCTCCTTTTTGGATGCTAACAAACATGTATCATCTTGTGACCCAAACTCGCAATTCACCGAGGCTGTAAGTGATGAATTAAGAGTACTGCAGCTATTATTGGACATAAAAGTTTTCAACTCCTCAGAAGGCAACGCTGACGTGGAAGCGATGTTGGTACAGTTATGATCATCCTGCAAACCGCCAGAGGCCGACAAAAGTGAAGTAAATCCAACATGGGGCATATTTCTAGAAACTGATATGTCATGACTGACCACAACACCATTGTTTGTTAGGAAAAGATTGTTCAGGCCTTCGTCTTGAAGGGTTGAGTACAAAGGCTCATTAGGTATTATCTGCCTGTAGGAGTTGTTATCAGGCACACCTGACTCAATGAAAGGTCCTGAAAACACATGCAACGAAACCTCATCGAAGATATTAAGGCTATGATCCGGTATTGGCACTGAGGCATTAAACATATCATTTTCCATCATAACGGAATGCTAAAACTTGTGGCGCGTCTTACAATAGTTGCTCTTAGACCACTGCTAGCACTGCATGAATCTTCGAAACAACATAGGAGCATGGAGATTCTGATCTTCCTTTGACATCGGAGGAAGTTTGTACTACTTAGCAGCCATTTTTGCACGAGCTAGCACAGGGACCCAAGCAAAATAATCTCACCTGAAATCTTTCAATCATAACCAAACAAAAAAACAAGTATGGCTTCATATAAAAGCAGAATATCTACGGCTTCAGTATCTCAAAATTAAGGCAGGTTGCCTTCACGGACCTCTGCAATTTCATCCAGCATGATTTTTCATTTTGCTAGAAACCATAATTCAATTTCAGGGACTCGATGCCATGCGGTCAGAAATATATTCCAATTTTCATCCTGCCTTGGATCAATATTACCAATGACAAGCTCCTGCTGGTGTTTGAAATTTGCCTGGAGTTCACAAATAGTGTTGAAAACCAAAGGGCCACCTTTTATCTTACGAAGCAATAATGACCTGGGAAATTAAAAGTCTTAGTGGTCACGAACAGAAGACAATACAACCGCACTAGATAGGATTCATATAGAACATGAAAGAGAACATATTAGGTCATCATCAATAAATGATGGCCAGGAAACTTTTAACCATGGTTTGAGCATTTGTCTGAACCAAAACCGGTTCGAATTTTGGCCAGTCCAAACACCTAGATCTGCACTATGCTCGTGAATCGGGTCAAATTCGATTTTTGGTTCATATCACCATTGTATTAGTTTCAATGAAATATATGCAACTAGTAGTTATTTCATAATTCACTTATCACAAGATTTGGATCTAAAACAACTAATTAGACCCGAATGGTGCGAATGGAGCCCAAATTTCTTATTTGGCTTTTCGTTTTTTAATATTTTTGGCGGTGTTAATGTACATTGTAGGTTATACATATGAGTTAGATGTACAGGACTCATTCCCTACACATGTATGTGACTATATATTCGTGGCTATTGCCCTAATAAGAATTGTCCATCTTTCTCCCAAACCCTACCCGTCTCTCTCTCTCTCTCTCTCTCTCTCTCTCTCTCTCTCTCTCTCTCCCCCCCCCCTTAGGGTTGTGGTAACATGGTATCAGAGCAGGTTTAATCCCCATCGCCATCCCCTTCCGCTGCCTTCCTTCCCGATCCGGCGACCTTGCCTGCGCCCGCGATATGTCTGTCACCTTGCGTCCGAGCCCACACTCGGCACTCCCACACCCGATCGACCCTCCGTCGGTCTTAGCCGGCCCACGACCCCTCTAGCAGCCCGTCGATCTTTCGCCGACCCTTCCTACAGTCCACCAGCTATCCGTCAGCCCGCCGGTCTTCCGCCGGCCCCTTCTGCAGCCCGCCAGCCCTCCGCCGGACCTTCTGCAACCCGCCGTCGGCCCTTCTGCAGCCCACTGACTATCTGTCGGCCCTTCTGCAACCCGCCAGCCCTCTCTTGCAACCCGCTGGCCCTTCCTGCAGCCCGCCAGCCCTCCGTCGGACGTCCTGTATCCCGCCGTCAGCCCTCCTGCAGCCTGTCGGCCCCTCTTGCAACCCGCTACCGGCCTCCTACAGTCAGTCGACCTTTTGTGCAGTCCTGCCAATCTTTCCGCCGGCCCGCCCTTACCTGCCGACTCCTTGCTACCCGCGCCACATAGCGCGTTTTTCTGCCGACCGAGTCTCTACATCTTCTGCAGCTCTCGATGGCTTCTTCAGATCAATCATCGATAGAGACTACTGTGCAGACGACCTCTATACAGTTCTCGACGACACTACTCGAGCAGACGAGGGACTCCCTGTCTCGATTGATTTTCCCTTGGTCACGATTACTTATTGGACTGCGTGGTCTGCCACCGTCTGGAGTCTCCTGGATGACCGGGCTCTGTATGGGCATCTTGATGGTTCTACACCTGCTCATGCTGATACCTCTGGAGCAAGACCCTCTGACACCTAGAACCTGCATGATCATCGTGTTTGGGTGTTTCTGGTTGCCTAGGTTGACCGCTCGCTTCGAGCTTACCTGGTCACCTTTACTATTGCGGCAGAGCTCTGAACTCATCTCGTGAAGCGATTTATGGAGCAGAGCGGGGGCCGAGAGTATCAGCTTCTTCCCATGCTCGATCTGCTCAGTAGGGGGAGCAGACGATTCAGTAGTTTCACAACCCTATGCGTGGCTACTGCCGTGAGCTCCAGACTTTGGAACCTCCTCTGCTGGGGGTGTATAGAGTCGGTGCCTCCTGGCGTGAGCTGCATTTCTTTCGAGAACAGCGACAGCTCTACCAGTTTCTGATGGCTCTTCTTGAGTTCTCTCCCCTCGCGGGACAGTTGATCCATAGGGATTCCCTTCCTCGTCTCAATGCTGTCGTTGTGGAGCTTATTACGGAGGAGACCCGTCTTCGTACCGTTGCAGCTCGTCGGACCTCTGCACCTTCCAGTTTTGAGGGTGTTCTTGCTACTACTCCACCTCCGAGACCCACTTCCACTACTCCGCTCTCTCGAGGTCCTTCCCACTCCTCTAGTACGCCATCTACTTCGGGTAGCCTTCATCTACCGGATGTGGATCCCAGCACTCCTCACTATCCCCAGCACGAGCGCCGTCATCCCGACCACTTTGGCTACTCTCCTGATCGTTTTGGCTTTGCTGCAGTCACTTCCTACTCGCCCTCGTTCAATGTTTACCTTATCTCCCTTCACACTGACAGAGAGCCCAGGTCTTACAGAGAGGTACTGCAGTACCCTGCGTGGCAACAGGCTATGGATGAGGAGTTCCAGACCTTTGCGCAGACTTAGACGTGGGAGGTTGTCCCTCTGCCTGATGGTGTTGAGCTCATTAGCTGCAAGTGGGTTTTCAGGATCAAGCGTCGTCCTGATAGCTCCATTAATCGGTATAAGGCCCGCCTTGTTGCTAGAGGCTTTACTCAGGAGTACGAGATTGATTATGACGAGACTTTTACTCCGATGGCTTAGATGACAACCATTCGGACCCTCCTCGTTGTTGCTGCTGTTAGAGGTTGGCCCCTGCTTCAGATGGATGTGAAGAATGCATTTCTTCATGGTGATCTCTCTAAGATTGTTTATATGCAGCCTCCTCCTGGTCTCAGCACGTATGTCGTCTCTTTGGGGCTATTTATGGCCTCAAACAGGCTTCTCGTGCGACTGTTTTCGTCGTGCAATTACTAAGATCGGCTTTATGAAGAGCTTTCAGGATCACTCTATGTTTGTGCAGACTTCCCCTCAAGACCGGGTCATCATCCTTCTCTATGTTGATGGCATGATCCTTACTGGTGACGATTATGGTGTCATAGCCTCTCTTCAACAGCATCTTTAGAGTCAGTTTCAGATGAAGGATCTCGGTCCCCTACGCTACTTTCTTGGACTGGAGGTTGCTAGAGGTGCTCGAGGGATTCTACTTGCTCAGCAGAAATACACGGTTGACATGCTAGATCGTGCTGCTCTTTCTGACTGTCGTGCAGTTGAGACTCCTCTTGAGCTTCATGTGAAGCTCCGTCCTGCTGATGGTAAGCCTCTCTTATATCCAATCAGGTACCGGAAGATAGTTGGTCAGCTCGTCTATCTTTGCATCACTAGGCCGGATATTGCACATGCAGTCAGTATTCTTAGCCAGTTTGTGGATGCACCTTACTCGGCTCATTATGCTGCCCTCCTACGGGTCCTTCGGTATATTCGAGGCACTATTACCAGGTCGCTTCTTTTCTCCTCGACCTCCTCTATGGTTCTTTGTGCATATTCTGATGCCGACTGGGCCGGTGATCCGACCACTCGTCGCTCTACTACTGGATATTGCCTATTTTTGGGTGACTCTAATCTCCTGAAAAATTAGAAGCAGAAGGTTGTCTCTCTCTCCAACACTAAGGCCGAGTTTCGTGCCATGGCCACTACTACTAAGGAGATTGTCCATCTACGACGTCTTCTCCGAGATCTTGGTGTCACTACTTCTGGCATACAGCTCTTCATTGCGACAACAAGAGTGCTACTTAGATTGTCAGCAATCCGATTTTTAATAAGCGGACAAAGCACATTGAGCTCGATTGTTACTTCTCCAGAGAGCAATACGAGGCTGGCACCATCTCTTTGCCCTATGTGTCTTCCGCAGAGCAGATTGCTGGTTTTTTCAGAAAGTCACATCCCTCTCCTCGTTTTCGGTTTTTTATTAGCAAACTCTCAATGTTTGATCCACCGTGAGTTTGAGAGGGGGTGTTGATGTATATTGTAGGTTATACATATGAGTTAGGTGTACATGACTCATTCCCTACACATGTATGTGACTATATATTTGTGGCTATTGTCCTAACAAGAATTGTCCGTCATTCTCCCAAACCCTAGCCGCCTCTCTCCTAGGGTTGTGGTAACAAGTGGAAACAGCCGAACCGGACCTGTACCAGTTCGTTTTTCCCATGTCCGAACCCGAATCCGAACATCAAGTCTTTAAAACCCCAATTGAGTGGTACCATCCAACCTTCCTGTCAGTCCGGAAAGAATTCTTAAATTCGTCTTTTTCTTTCATATCTATCCCCTCCAGAATCCAGGACAGCATAACCCTTTCACTTTATAAATTCCACCGAACCCAATCCACTCATCTATATCACGAGCAAGAGAAAAAGGGAGGCTACTAGGGTTTGGAGGGAATACTCCTATTGATGATATTACATAACACTACCTCTCCTTAGATAGAGAGATAATGCACATCATTACAATATCGCATACCATGTGGGACTAAATTATGATTGCATCTAACACACACACACACACACACACCCTCCCCCTCAAACTGATGTAGGGTATAAACCAAAATCAATTTGCCTAACAAAAGAAAGGAAAAATCCATCCAATATCCTCTTTTTATAAAGTAAAAGTACATGCAAGAATGACAACTGAGGAATACGGTCAACCTGCACGCAAGCCAATCGAGAAACAGGCAAGGGTCACTGAGGCTCGATGCCAAACAAGTGAAGCAATAACGAAGGCAGCCGATAGTAGTACAAGTCGACGCAGAAGAGAATGGGATAGAAAAGAGAATAGAGCAAAGGGAAGAGAGATATGGACACGTGAAATCCTGTAGGAGGCAAGTACTCGGCCGAAGCAAGTGCTCAACACTACTTAGGAGATCTTAATCATCACAACTAAAGAAGAGATGTGGATCGAGGAAAGAGAGACCAACGACTGGGCTCCCGGTGTGCTCAGTGCACCCACCCGAGAAATATGATAGGGAGAGGAGACAACAGTCAGTCTCCCCGATGTGCTAAGTGCACCCGGGGAATACGACACGAGAGAGGATCGGGCTCCCGCATGCTGAGTGCACCCGAGGAATACGATGCAACAAATGACCGGCCTCCCAACATGCTATTGTTAAGAGTCAATAAAGTTGTGCTCCTTGTATTCCTTTTCTAGTTAGCACGGAATTGAGACCATTTAACCCCAACAGCTTGATGTAACCTGTTGAAGATGTGGCTCCAAACAAGCCGCATACAAACTCCAAAGTTCGTGCGCGAAGAAACGATGGAAGACAGAGCACTGAGGGGAGAAGGATTGGCCAAAAAGAGTCGTGCGCACGACTGTCAAGTCATGCGCACGATTGGCATCGGCAGAAAAGTCGGGCGAGAAAGAAAGATGGATCGTGCGCACGACTGTGGCTGGCAGCATGCGGGTGACGCGCTTTGGTCTTCGTTTTCTCGTGGAACTTCTTCCCCAAGTCGGATACGAATATAACCCTATAAAAGGGAGGTCCTAGGACGAACCTAGGGTATCATGGATGATCACAGAGGCACGAGAACATCTCAGGTTAGGGTTTAGAAGGCATCCATCACCAAGGGAGAGGGAGAGGAAGCCATTGGAGACCGGAAGGGTTTCGAGAAGGGTTTCTTTTTGTCTTCAAAGTATAAGGTTGGAGGTTCTATTCTCTCAATGTGAGATCTCTTTGTGTGTATGAGGAATTGGGTAGAGACAATTGTAATTGATCTCGGATTTTCTCCATACTAGTAAATCCATCGATCGGTCGTTGCCAGAACTTCTTGGGTATTTTGCTTGTTCTTCCTTATTTCTCGGTCTTGTCGGTGGTCGTCTCCGCCGTAGTACTTCCACGCTCATCGTGTTCCACTACGCGAGGGCCTTGAATCACAACAAATTGGTATCAGAGATATTGTTGGGGGATCCGAGGAGACTCTAATTCAATGGCGTAGAATAAGGTAGATCGAGGAAAGGGGGCCGAAACGCACGCGGTGCAACGGAGGACCCGGGAGCGACACTCAAAGAGGAAGTCGGAGGCTTGGGGAGAGGTTGCGGTATAGCACCTCCTCCCGGGAAGCTTATTGCAACAACGACTGGCGCCCTAGGTGACATGCACGGTGGGGAAAAGGCACGGTCCAATGCTCTCTGGGATATTTGGGTCTTCGGTGAAGTCTTCTGACCGCTTTGGCTTTGCTGCAGTCACCGCCTACTCGCCTAAGTTTCAAGCTTACCTTACTGCCCTTTACACTAACAGGGGGTCCAGGTCCTATCGCGAGGCTCTGCAATACCCTGTGTGGCAGCAGGCTATGGCTGAAGAGTTTCTGACCTTTAAGCAGACTCAGACGTGGGAGGTTATCCCTGTACCTACTGGTGTTGTGCCTATCAACTGCAAATGGGGCTATAAGATCAAGCGGCGTCCGGATGGCTTTATTGATCAGTACAAGGCTCACCTTGTTGCACATGGTTTCACACAGGAGTATGGGATTGACTATAACAAGACTTTTGCCCCGGTGGCTCAGATGACCACTATCCGGACTCTTCTAGCTATTGCTGACTTGTTGTTGCTTGGCATTGGCCCTTGCTTCAGATGTACGAGAAGAACGATTTTCTTCACTGTGATCTTTTCGATGTCGTCTACATACAGCCTCCTCCTGGTCTCAGCACCCCTCCTCAGCATATTTGTCGTCTCCATCGAATCATCTACGGCCTCAAACAGGCCTCTCGTGCCTGGTTTGATCGCTTTCGTCAGGCAGTTACTGAGATTAACTTTGTGAAAAGCTTCCAGGATCACTCTATGTTTGTGCTAACCTATTCCCATGGTTGGGCCATTATTCTTCTCTATGTTGATATGGTTCTCAAGGGTGATGACTTGGGTGCTATAGCTTTTCTTCAGCGGCATCTTCAGAGTCAGTTTCAATTGAAGGAGCTTGGTCCCCTGTGGTATTTTTTGGGTCTTGAGGTTGCTCGGGGTGAGCGGGGGATTCTGCTCTCTCAGCAAAAGTACACGGCAGACATTCTCCGTCGGGCTGCTCTTTCTGATGGTCAGCCTATTGACAACCTCTTGAGTGAGTTTCATGTGAAATTTCGCCCTACAGATGGTGAGCCCCTTTCAGATCCTACCAGATACATGGAGATAGTCGGTCAGTTGGTTTTACCTCTGCATCACTAGGCCTGATATAGCCTATGCTGTAAGCATCCTCAGTCAGTTTGTTGATGCTCCTTCTTCGACTCATTATGCTACTCTTCTACGGACTATCAGGTATCTTCAGGGATCCATCACTCGGTCACTTCTCTTCTAGTCAACCTCTCCTATGGCTCTTCGCGCCTATTTTGATACTGACCGGCCTGGTGATCCGACTACTCATCGTTCTATTACTAGATGTTGTCTCTTTCTTGGTGATTATCTTATCTCCTGGAAGATCAAGAAGCAGAAGATAATCTCTCTTCAGTACTGGGGCTGAATTCCGAGCCATGGCCATTACCACTAAGAAGATTGTTCACCTAAGGTGACTCCTTGGGGATTTTGGTGTTAATCTTACTGGCCTTACGGTTCTTCACTGTGACAACAAGAGTGCTATTCAAATTGTCAGTAATTCAATCTTTCATGAAAGGACGAAGAACATCGAGCTAGACTGCTATTTCTCACGAGAGCAGTATGAGACCGGAACTTTATCTTCCCTATATCTCCTTCACAAAGCATATTGTTGATTTCTTCACGAAGTCGCATCCCTCTTCTCGTTTTTCAGTTTCTTATTAGCAAACTCTAAATGTTTGATCCATCGTGAGTTTGAGGGGCGTGTTAGTGTATATAAAAGTCTATACATATGAGTTAGGTGTACATGACTTATTCCCTACACATGTATGATATCTAGATATTTGTGACTATTACCCTAATGGCCTAATGAAAATCATCAGTCATTCTCCCAAACCCTAGCCATCTCTCTCACTCTCCCTCTCCCCTTCACATCCTAAGGTTGTGGTGTCATAGCCATAACACAAATGCTGAAACAAAAAATTATCTACGGACAAGAACTTCTAACAACAAAGAGAAGAACCAAATATCCTCATCTGAAAAGTTCAAAAGCAAGATAACAATAATAAATGGATGATAGTTGGAACTGTCGATGTACAACCGAGCCATATCTCCGGAGGAAGTGCATGATATGATGCTACAAGTAGTTTGCTACAACTTGGCTTATTTCTTCCTCAGTGTGTGTGTGTGCGCGCGCGCGCGTAAGCGCCGCACGAGTGCAAGCAAATTTCTACTTTGAGGAAAAGCATACAGTGTAAAAAGGTATACAAATGCGGTATCAACATTAGTTCGTGTTGCTAACATTGGTTGTCCGTGAAAAGCATATGGTGAGGATTGCGGAGTTTGTTTAACAGAAAACAACAAAACCTGTGGTCGGTAGTAGTCTCCCATGGACACCCTTATATACGCATATTAGAAGAAAAAAAAGATTTTCTTATTATGAGAATTTAGGCTTTTATTTTTATTCTACTTTTTTCTAACTCATGAAATAAGACATTAACCAATATAATGTCAGTTGCACTGAGATAAAGGGTTTGAAAAGGATTTTATTCAA
Source organism: Chamaelirium japonicum (assembly GCA_947650365.1). NCBI lineage: Eukaryota > Viridiplantae > Streptophyta > Magnoliopsida > Liliales > Melanthiaceae > Chamaelirium > Chamaelirium japonicum. The sequence continues at coordinate 102,837,256 of OX393549.1, forward strand.
CAAAAAGGATTCGTAAAGCTGAACCCATATGGAAGGGACAAGAGCTTTTTGGTTATGAGACGGTTATTTACCCTTCCCTTCATAGTGTTCTAATGATCATCTAGTAACTATAACCATGCCGACATGGCAATCGAATCGACCCTCAATTTACATACACGTTAAATGCTCGACCTAAGTATATTAGAGCAAGATGCTCCTTGGTGGTGTTGCAACTTGCAAGTATGACCACCAGGATGAAAAGCATGCCACACCCACACCATGATGAGCACATGAGCAACAAGCTATGCATTACATAGCAGCCTACTGGATAGTGAACCAAAAGTTCTTAGCATGTAAGATAGAGCCTTACAAACCAAAATTTTCAGGTTTAGCATGACAAAGATCAACCACATTGTGAAAGACGAGCTTATCCAGATTATAAAAGAATCCCGTATGACCAAAATGACTCCATTCAATGGCATACCTGCCCGTCTTTTTCTTTTTCTTTTTCTTTTTTCTTTTCTTTTCTTTTTTTAAATATCATGTCTTAGCAACTTTGAAGTATCATCCTTTGAAGATGGAGTGAATTCTTCTTAATTTGGAGAATTAATAACCTTAAACCACAGGTGGTGCTAGTGATTCTTAACAGGCAAAATGATGTTATAGAGATGAACAACAAAGAGAAAGTAAACGAGTCAGAAGGGATTGGATCAATTTCAACACAAGCAAGCTCAGATTTCTTAGAGGATACAAACACAATGGGTAGTTGAATAAGAACAAATCTAGCAGTTTAGCCATTTAAAAACCCAACCTCGCTCGCGAGAATCGAAGGGTCAAGACCTCCAGCCATGGAATGCTCAGCCACAGGCACTCTCCTCCCTGGACCCTGAACCAAAACAAGAACAATGGAGCTGAGAACCAGAATGAAGTATTGGCATCTCTCCCTCCCTCCTTCCCCTAGACTACAAAGACACAGTCCTTCTCTCCACCCATAAAAGGAAACTAGTGCTTTGCATTGCATTTCCTCATTGAATTGCCTAAAAGGGGATGGTTTCCCTCATCACCCAGAGGCAGAGGCAGGGGCAGGCAAGAAAACAGTGGGGGTACAGAATTTATCTGGCACCTATCATTTTCAAAAGCACATGCATCCGGAGCCACATGATCTGCATGCCTTTACATCTATGTGATCAGTGAATTGGGTTTTCAAGCACCACAAAAACCAAAAGACTGGGCCCCGGAGCTAAAGAGGCATCATGCATCATCCCACCGCTCAGAGCAAAAGGCCAAAGGCTGGGGATTCTCTCTTTGATTGATCAGTGCAGTGGGGTTCTCCGCCCCTCCAAAGATCTAAAGCCACATAGAGCTCCCAAGTCTCACGGCATCCATGGGTTTTGTCTCCTATGATTGATCAACAGGGCCAACAGATGAAAAAACATATCAACTCTCCCCTTGTTTCAAGAAACAAAGCAAGATTTTCTTTTCTATCCTAAATCCAAGGAGAGAGATTCAAACCCATTTCACATAGAACCACGGGCTCCCTATGATTGACCAGGGATGGCATGACTCTCAAGGCTCAACAGCAACCCAATCATTCCCCACCCCCTCTTTTCTCATATAATAACACAAAGAGACCACAATGCTGGTATAAACAATGGGGCTCCCCTGTTTCTTTCTCTTTTACCCAAGAAACCCAGCAACCGAATCCTGGGCATCCTTCCCCTTTCACCCCCAACACACAAAATATAACCCAAAACCCCCCAAAAGATACACATTTCCTTTTGCAGGACCAAAGAAAAAAAAAACAGAGAGACCCAGAACAGGGAAAAGAAGAGCATTTGGAGACATGGGTCAGGAGAACCTTTAGCAGGGGGAGGCATATAGTCCATCAATCAAGAGCATGCAGCTGAGAGAAAAAGGAGAGAGAAGGAAAAGGTTGGGACAGGGAAGGGATTGGGAAGAGAGAGGAACCACACAAATGGGGGGGGGGGTGTGGGATAAAAACAAGGGGGTGGGGTGAAGAGCATTATACTTGTTGCAGGCCTTTAAGGGGCCCATAATCCCCATTCCCTTCTCTCTCTCTCTTGAGCTCCTTTGCCTTTCTCCAACTCCGTCTGCTTCTCTCTCTCTGCAATGATCGTGCCAACCAAAATATCTCGAATCTCTGGGCAGGGCTCCTGTTCTTGGCAGCTGCTCTCAGCAACACGTTAGACAATCGGTACTATGCTTTTAAACCCACTTTTTTTCCTCAAAGTAGAAATTTCCTTGGAGAGAGAGAGAGGAGGGGATGGAGGAGGGAAGGAGGGAAAGAGAAAGAGAGAGAAAAGAGAAAAATATGTTAACCGTTTGTTCAACAGGTAGTCTGACTGACCAATGCTAACGCACCACGTGTTAGAACTTTCCTACGTGGGATGTCAATGTTTCAGATATGGATAGACTTAAACGCGTGGCGCGTTACTATTGGTTGGTTACGCTGCGGGCTGTGTAAGCCGGTCCATAGATTTTTCCCCGGGGGGAATGACTAAAGAGCGCAAAGGAGGGGGAGGGGAGTGGTTTCTGTGCCTACTACAGTCCAAAGGAAATGTAATATAGGGCGGGAAAGAGAGGACATGATGAGGTCAGCAAGATCTAGTGGGTGAAGATCTCTGACAGATCTTTAATGGGGGGGGCAGGGACATGGAGTTAGTCTCCCCTGTGGCTCCCCCTCGGCCCTGCTCGGCCCTTGGGCTCTTGGGCTTCGGAGGGAATGGTGGGGGATGGGGGATTCAGGGAGGAGTTGGTTCTGATTGGGAGTAGCGTGTACAGTGGTTAGGGTCGGGTTCTCTATGGTGGAACCATGAAAACAGCAAGTGTTGCCTCATTTCTGCTCTGGCTTTTATTTGTGCTACAGTGATATAATTTTTTTAAAAAAAACTTTTATAGTGTTTATCTTTTTGTTAGGATTGCTTTCTGATTGCATGAGTTTAGTCCCAGGAGTTAAATCTAGCCGCAAGTTAGACGGTGTGCGATAATCAAATGGCGTTACTCCAATAATTATCTTTTTTTCGTGTTGGTAAATAATATTAATAATTTATTGCAATGTTGTTTACCAAAAATTTTAAAATAAAAGCTAGTCATGTTCCTCTTTTATTGAATTATCTTGAAAGATTTTTGAAACAAAGGATAAATCATTCGAATCTTTCCTAAACCAATCCTATCATGAGAGGATAAGACTTTGATGATGATGATGATGGTGAGGATAGGACTATAGTGAAAGTTGGGTGCTCACCCTAGATTAATACTATTTTGACTCCTCTCCACTTCATCGGGCGGTTCGTGACAACTAACGAACCTCCACTAAGTGTCTGTTTGGTTGGGGGAGTTGTAGTCCAAACCACAATAATTATGACTACAAACCCAACACGACTGTTTGGTTGGTCGAGGCGTGACCAAACTCTCTTATTTTAAGCTACCAAGTGGGTGCTTTTGTTGTAGTTTGAACAACAAAAATAGATGGGAGTACATACTACAGTGAATCTGCATCCCCTTGATTTAACCAGGAGTGAAGTGGATATTGCTGAGTGGGTCGGGATTCACTCCCAAAGGGATCAGTCCAAGTCCGAAGTGGATCATTGCCCAAAAGGTTAGGGTACATCCGTCTATCTCAAAAAAAAAATACCGCCCCACCCCCCTCCGTGTCGGCTACCTCTATCGCCATCGAAAACATATTGTAGAGACAAAATACTATAGAGACATTGTTGTAAAGAAAGGATATTGTAGACAGAAAGTGCAATAGAATGAGAACATTGTACAGAGAAAAATATTGTAGTTTTGTAGAGAGAAAAAAAATTATAGAGATAATATTATAGGGGAAATATGATATAAAGAGAGAAAATATTGTAGAGTGATAAAATTTCAAAGAGGGAAAATTGTAGAGAAAATTTTAGGGAAAATGTTAATGTAGAGCGTTGAAGAGATTTGTAGAGAGAAAATATTATAGGGAGAAGATATTCTAGAGAGAGAGAAAGTTGTAGAGAGAATTTTACAAAAAGAACATTATAGAGTGTAATAGATTGAGTGTTGCAGAGAGAATATTCTAGATATAATATTATAGAGAGAGGAAGTTTTATAGAGATAATGCTATAGAGAGAATATTGTAGAGAGAGAAAAATTTATAGAGAAATGAAGTCTTATAGAGAAAATATTATAAATAAAATATTATAGAGAGAATATTCTAGAGAAAAAAAAAGTTATGGAGAGAATGTAGTAAAGAGAGAATATCCTAGAGAGAAAGTGTCATAGATAGATAATGTTATGAGAGAGAAAATGCTAGAGGAAGAAAATGTTATAGAGAGGGATCATATTACAGAAAGATGAAGTGTTATAGGATGATGTTATAAAGAGAGAAAATATTATAGAGAAAAAAATTATAGAGACGAAATATTATAGAGAGAGAAAGCATTATAGGGGATAATGTGAATAAAGAGAATATTTTTGAGAGAAAATATCGTGGAGTGTCGTAGACATAGAATGTTGTAGAGAGAAAATATTAGGAAGAGGAAATGTTATAAGATAATATTGTAAAGAAAAAATATTATAGAGAAAAAGGTTATGGAGAGAGAATATTATAGAGAGGAGAATTTTTTTTTTTTTTTGAGAAATCCCTCTCAGAGAATGAGGGGGGGTTCGGCCTAGAACCCTACCAGTCTATTAAGAAGATAATTGGAGGTACAGAGCAGGTCGTGGAAAGAAAAGAGAGGGAGATAGGGAAAAGAGGGCCCGGGGGTTCACCTTGTTACAAAGCGGCAAAATAGTCTTTCGACTCCGGCCCTAGATTACAAGCCCAAAGATGAATAAACTATTTGGAGTGGGAGATAACACTCTCCAACATACCCCCTCTTGCCGTGAAAATTCTGTCAGTTACGTTCAAGCCAGATCGCCCAACAAACACTGATAGCCACCATATCCCGACCCTTGCGATCAGGACCGCAGAACTTCCTACGTCTCTAGGTTTCCCAAAGGGCGTCCACAGAGTTGGACAAGGAGTGCAGGTTAAGCTTGTTGAGGAAGTGTCGCCACACTTGTCTGGAGAAATCGCATCTCAACAGAAAATAGTCAATGATCTCCTCCGCCGTCCTGCAGAGGGTGCAGGACGAATCCGTTACCCCTGGGTGGTTGCGTTTCATGAGATTGGTCTTCGTCAGAATACGATCCTTGAAAGCCATAATCATGAAGATCTGCGTCTTCTGGGGGCATCTCGCGCGCTAGATGGCTCTAGCCTAAAGTCTTAGAACCCCTCCGAAGTTGAGGAAGTCATAGAGACTCCGAACTGAGAAATCACCAGAAGATGTCCACCTCCATCCCGCCCGCGTCCAATTCCCCAATCAAGGTGACCCAGCTCAAGAAGTCCAGGAGTTCGCCAAGCTCCTGAAGGTGTTCCATCGGAAACGATTCCTCAAACCGTGATCGCCAGACTATGATACCGCCGCGTACTATCGCCTGCGACCGAACGGTGGCCAGCCTATGCGGAGCCAACATGAACAGGTTCAAAAACATAGTTCGAAGAGGAAGTTCATCCAGCCAAATATCCTCTCAGAAGCGAATCTTTGAGCCATTCCCTACAATGAGCTTGGAGCTGCAGCAATAGATGAAAGCTATCCTGGTGACCCCTCACTAGAACGTGGATAGAGTCCCGGAGATACAAGATCTGGAATGGACAGGCGAGAATCGCCATAAGTATCTAGTCGCGATTGCCCCTTCCAGATGTCGCCCAGTCCATTCTGCAGGCTCCACCACCACTTACCCAGCATTGCTTGGTTAAAGTCCTTCAAATTGATAATTCCCAAGCCTCTCTATGCGTTCCCCTAAGTGAGTAGAGGGTAATAACCCGAGGACCCTATCGCACCGCGCCAAAGGAATCGCCTCCGAATTGAGTGAATCCGTCGAGTGACCCACACCAGGAGGGAATAGAAGGATAGGAAATAGAATGGGATGGCTGATAGAACCGAGTTTATCAGGACCAACCAGCCCCCTATGGAAAGATGGTCCCCCTTTCAGCAAGAGAGACGCCGCTCCTGTTAGAATTGGTGAGGTCTAGAGCTCGTAAAAACTTTTAGTTTAGCTGTATATGATTGATAGTTTAGGATTGCATCTTGGTATGTACCTTAGTACGTGTTCTGATTACAGAATAGAGAGCCATGGCTATATAGTAATCCACTTGAGAGGGAGACTCAAAGGATTGGTCCCCTGTAACCTAAATACGTTCGCAGCTCTGATTAGGATTGGTGACCCTATCAGGATAAGCTGTTGGGATGACAGAGCATGGGTGTCTTCACCATAGTTATCACCAGGCACAGTGTCTGTGGCCGAACGGAACCAACACGGTGCACAGATCGGTGAGCAGACACCGGTGCACTAAGCCGTGTTTCTACTTAGGATAAAGCGGTCCTAAACCCTGAGGAGCCACGTCTGGTGGGCTAACCAGCTGTGTGATACTTTGGCACACCAATATATGAGGGTCCAGGTACGTGACCCAAAACCACGGTATACTGGGTTACCCAGTTGGCGTGTCATCAACGTGTCACTCCTGCAGGCTCTCCACACCCCTAACGGGAGGTGTGTTCCTTAGTCTGACCTACGTCGTATTAAACCCTGACCAGGTGGTCATCAGTTGGACTGTTGACCGGATCCGGTTACTCGACAGAGTAATCGGAGGTACGATGTATGTGGTCAACCTGGAAGGAATCGAGTCATATGAGCACTCGAGTCTGACGGTATTCTCCACCGCTCGAGTTGTATCATGGCATCAAGTGAAGGGACAGCGGGTTTACCATACTAAGCGGAGAGCAGGGGTATGCGAGAGAACATAGTAAGTCCAGGGGAATTGGAGTTCAGCCTGCGTCCCACTTTGGGTGGCTACGCAGGTTAACTCGGACTCAGAGGATCGATAGTACACTCGGGTAGTGTGTCGATCGAGTCCAAGTTGGAAGCCATAAACCCTAGTCCCTAAAGGTTCCACCTTATCCACATGATATACAGTTCTTGAACCATCTCCTCGATTCACGGAATGTAGTTAGAAGAAGTAATTAATCCAACCCTAATAACCCTACGCTCTGTGTGTGCATAGCACTAGTGCACGATAGATACGTAGGTACTTACGTGTGTGTGCTAGAGAAAATCCCAAAGTAGTACAGAGATACACGTAGTCATATCTCTACCTTAGTGGGCTTCGCTACACGGGTGCGATACACCGGTTCGTGTTGCAAGTTGACTGGTTGACTTCACTAAGGGCACCCAAGGTGTTTACTAAGGGCACCCCGGTAATAGTGGAATCACTAGTCATAACCCACATAGGTGCGCCATGCAAGTTCCCAACCGAGAGGGGCAACCAACTAGAGGTATGGGGGTATTTTGGAAAACCAAATATCACCATGCATTAGGTTGCCCGCCCCTAGCACATGGGGACAAGCATGGGTCGGCCCCTCCCCTAGCTTGTAAGAGTTGCAAGCAAGAGTATAGGGGAGGAGGGATTAATAAGGGAGCTTTGACTTTAAGGGGGTCAGGCTTGTATAGCAACAAGGGGCCTACCCTGCTACACACAAGGGAAAGAAAGACAAGGGAGGCTGGCCATAACTTGCTTATGCAAGGGTAAGGGTCGGCCCCTATATGAAAACACAGGGAGAGAGGGGGCGGCCCTTGTGTGATGATGCCCTAGTGGCCCCCTCTTCTCTTCGTTTCCTCTCTCGTCTTCCTCGTGTGTGCACAAGGGTTTTGGATGTGGCTCTTCTTCCTCGCGTGATGAATTGAAGACGGAGCAGGCTCGTCGCATGGAGGAACTCAGAGATCCATCGACAAGGTACCATGCATCGTGCGAGATCGAGTGAACTCGAAGGCGCTTCTTGTAATCTTTTGCTGTCCATACTTTGCACAAAATATCAACGATGTTTTTGCAATTACGGGAGCTACATAACTCCAAACGACCTCAAACCACTTGCAAAAAGTTGTGTCTCGAAGTTCTATAGGTGCAATCTAAATTTTAGCCCAATCGGAGTTCGAGATGAAAAGTTATGGCTATTGCACCAAAGACATATTGAGCAGATCTGAGGTCGTATCCATTAACAAAGAAGAAATTTATCGCGGTAAAAGAATCCGCACGGAGGTATGACTTCTATCATGTCGATCTACTGTAGAGATAGAATATGCATGCATTCTAAATTATTCTTCTCGCTAGATTGACGTTAAGGGGTCGAGTAGTTACCATGCTAGATTCATACACGCACGTGTAGATTGTTTCGATAAGAATCAGCGTCTGCGTCGGATCCGCCTGAAGAAACAAAAAGGTGTCATCCGCAAAGTGAAGGTTGGAGACCTCCCAGGAGTCCCCGTTGATCATCGCAATCAAATCTTTTCGCACGACATTCTTGATGATTGCATCAAAGACGTCAATCACCAGAATGAAGAGGAAGGGTGAGAGGGGGTAGCCCTACTTGGCGCCCCTCCTCATCGAAAAGAATAACCGTTGTTGTTGTTGATCAGGTACGACATCTTGAAGGAGGAGAGACAAGCCCATATCCAATCCAACCAGCGAGGGGCAGGCCCTTGTGGCGAAGGGTCGCTATCAAGAGAAATATTATGAAAAGAATGCTATAGGCAGATAATATTGTAGAGAAAATATGTTATAAAGAAAATATTATAGAGGGCAAATATTGTTATATTTTCACTCAATATTATTCTCTCTACGAAATTCTCTTTATAGAATATTTTCTTTACTATCTTTCTCTAAATACAATATTTTTCCTTTATAATATTATTTCTCTTCAGCTTTCTCTGTTTACTAGTAAGAAACCCGGGCAATGCCCCGATGAGCTTGATGCACAGCCATTTGACACAGATGACATCACAACTGTTCAAAGAAGTATGAAATCTAAAATGAGTGTGATTCACTTGTTAGAGAGAGAGAGAGAGAGAGGGAGAGAGATTAACATCAAATGATAATTAAATGCCATTGAATAAGTGTTTTATTATCTTTATGGTAGGCTTTTAATAGGATTTAAAACTAAGCTGTGTTCACACATGGATGAATGATTATGGTTCTTTAATAGACATCCACGTGTCACAACACAGGAGAAAGGCTTCCGTTTTAGTATATAGTATAGATAACACACTCTCTTTACAATATTTATCTCTATATAATTATATTATCTCTTTACAACATTCTCTCTGCAGCACCCTCAACCTGTCGATATGGACCAAACTTCACATTGACCACCACGCTTATTGCCATCGGTGTCACCTCCCTACAACTACATCCAACAAAATAGTCCATTTGGAACTTCGCCATTACAATTACATCAATCTAAAACAATGGATTTTCAATTCATGTTTTACAACTACAATAAATCAAACAATTACATTTTTAAATAAAGTAGTCATAAGTACATGTAGTTGTAATTACAGCTACAAGTGTATTTGAAACTCCACCAAACGGACCTAACGTGGAGAGGGATCGAACTCAATTCATATAGGTTACGAAAGATTGGTTTGTATCACTAAAATCAATGAAGAATCTATAAGCCGTATAAAAGAGTAGTATATGTTGTTCCGATAGACAGAAAATACTTTCTGAGTTTTAAATAGTAAGTACAATTATTAGGTCTAGATAGAGGTTATAGAAGACCAGCTTAATAGTGTTTTAAATCTGAAATGTCTTTTTTTTTTTTTTTGGTAAATTACACTTTAACCCCCTAAACTTTACACTTAACCATCTATGGTTAATAAAATACATTTTGGCCCCCCTTCAATTCAGTTTTGACAAGATAAAAGTTACCAAATGAGGTTATCAAGTAGTTGACAAAAAAGGGGTATTGTGCTAACATTTCAAACTATAGGTAGCGATTTGGAATAAAATAAACTACATAGGGTTAAATATTTTAGACTAAACTTTAGGGGGTCAAGGTATAATTTAATTTTTTTTTTGTCATTAACTAAGTTAATACTTCGTAGAATAATTAAACACGCGATCTAGTGT